>CAUYLG010039399.1:0-65169 GCA_963573385.1 Cacajao melanocephalus | reverse complement strand
TTATTTTCATCCCTTATTCCTTCCTGTCTCCATTGTTAAGCACAATTATTGGCATAAAAGAGGTTTTTAATACCCATTTTTAGACTGCATTCTAGCCTGGGCAATAGAACAAGAATCCCATTCTCTCTCCTTCTTTCTCTTTCTCTTCCTCTTTCTTTCTCTCTTACATTCTTTTTTTTCTTTCTTTCACTCTCACTTTCTTTCCTCTCTTTTTCTTTCTTTCAAAAATAAAAAAATAAAAAATAATAAAAGAAGTTGGAGAAAAAAAAGAAAAAAAAAAGAATGTGGGTAGAAAGAGATAATCTCGGCTCACTGCAACCTCCACCTCCCAGGTTCAAGCGATTCTCCTGACTTTCCTCCTGAGTAGCTGGGATTACAGGTGGCCGCCACTATGCCCAGCTAATTTTTTGTATTTTCAGTAGAGACAGGGTTTCACCATGTTGGCCAGGCTGGTCTTGAACTCCTGATCTCAGGTGATCTGCCCACCTCAGCCTCCCAAAGTGTTGGCATTACAGGCGTGAGCCACCGTGCCCAGCCTATCTTTGGTTTAAACGTCCCTACAAGAAGACACTGTTTTCAAGGCATGTGCACATTGGTTATATATGTGTTGCTGTCCTGAATTCTTTTTAGATGTAGATTTTGTATGATCAGAAACATTTTTATTTCATAGAATTTGGGAATTGAAAGAATTTTTAGAGTGAGAGTTGAGACGCATAGTTCAGGAATTCATGGACTCATTTCATTGAAGGTGCTGGATGTATAAGTGGAAGTACGTTCTTCTTGGAAAGGGATTTTTATCATGGTCATTAGCAGAGTTGTGAAGCCAGAAAGGTCTACCTGAGAGATTCTACCATCCATCTCTATTGGGGCTGAAATCTGCACAAATGCCCATCAGATCTTTATTCCACTTCAGCTTCAACCTTCGTAGTAAGGAGGCTCTAACTAATCTGTAAAGTAGAAACCATGAGTTCTCTGCCTGCCAACCTGCTAATGCAGTTTAACTTTCTTTTTTAAACAGTGAAGTATAATGTTCCTTTCTATTAAGAATGCAGTTCACAAAACCTCCTAGCCACACATCATCTAACAGAACTTCCTATGATAATGGAAAATCTTCTACCTGCACTGTTCAGTAGAGTAGCCACTAGCCACACGTGGCTGTGGAGCACTTGAAATGTGAATGATCCATCTTAGGGACTGAATTTTTTATTTAATCTAATGGCAATTAATTTATATTTAAATTTAAATGACCATAAGAGTGGTTATCGTATTAAATAACCATAAGAGTGGCTACAGCACAGCCCTTCACATTGTTTTTCAATGCAGGCTCCTCTTCAACACTATTTTACTCACTTATGGCACTGTACATTATGTTTTGTTAATTTACACATGCAGTACTGTATTATCACCTAAGCAAATATACAGCTGTAAGCATTACAAAAGTTCAATAAATATTAATGGTAATTAATGAATGACATCATTATAGATAATGAAATAGCATGACAAAATATAAGAGGTAATTAGAATCAGTCTTGGTTTTACTGACAAAGATAGTCCATGGAACTGGGAGCCATGATCACATCATGGTATAGGTTTTCATGATTTCAAATTATTTTGATGAGTTTCACACTCTTGATATTTATCTAAAGTTAATTCAAGATTTTTCTATTTGACCTTTCCCTGCCATGAATATTGATGGGTTTTACTGTGTGTGAATTTCCAAGTGTCTTTCTTTTCTTGTACCCTGAAGATTCAGATTTTAGAATGCATTGTTTATTGCTTAATTGCACCTCTAGAGAAAGGAGGAGAGATCATTTCATCCTAAGGCTTGCTGTGAAAAAGATAAAGACACAAAATATAGAACCATAAAAGAATTAAGAATCCAATCTTGCTAGAAAGTAAAGTCTATGAACTGGGAACCCAATTGTCATTTTGAATAGTAATTCAAAATATGGATGAGAAATGCATATTTTGAATGCATTTTTATTGAATTCATTCTCTTACTTCTTTTCAACAAAAACTGCTCTTGACTTAGAGATACAAGAATGAACTAAAACACAGATCCTGCCCTCCATCTCGCACAGATAACAGACATTAATCCAGGAACCTCAAAAATAATGATCAGTTATGTTCCAGAAAATTCCACAGCACTCTGAGGGCATTTAACTAAGCGATCCGGTGTCACCCCAGGAAGAAGTGACATTTGGGGTGGTATCTGAAGAAGGAACACAGAGTCTCCCAGGCAGAATAGTAGCAAATCCATGTTAGCATGAGGCCATCTGTTCCCTGGAAGGGGAAGAGGAGAGTCACAAAAGGCCAGGCAGGAGAGGTACTCAGAGCTGGAGCTTAGAGTTAATGCCAGGGAGCTGGTCTCTATCTCAAGAGCAATAGGAACCAACAGTAAGAATATCAAGGACAGAGTGGGGAAGTGAAGGTAGAACATGACTCAGCAGACATGTTGAAAATGATCTTTCTAGCTGTATGGGGACATGGGCTGGAAGGCCAAATGTTTTCACACTTTCTGCCCATTGTCTAGGCTGGAAGAACTGCATGTTGCCCCGGAGAGATTAGAACACAGATGAAAGGCATGAGTAACTTGAGGAATATTCAGAAGGTAAAGTTGGCAGGGCTTGGAGAAGGAATGTGAGTAACGAGGAATATGCTCACCACGGATGTCTCCAGGTTTCTGATGCGAACTGTGCTGTGGAGCTGCCACTCGCTGTGAGAATAGCCGTTGGCATCTCAAGAGGGCAGAGATGAGTGCTCAAGGGATTTGGCAGTGGCAGAATCAAGCGCTGGAGAACCAAGTGTTCATTGTTATGGAGCAAAGCAATCTTTCCAGAATCACAAAGATGTCAAAAATACAGGAAGAACTTCATTTAGTTTTGGGGAGTGTGTGTGTGTGTGTGTGTTTTAAACACAAAATAGGCGACTCATCATAATCATTCATTTTCTGCTTTTTGGTAGTCTGTTCAGTTTGCTGATGGCACTTAGCCTGTGCCTCTCTCTGAGAAACTACTCTGCCCTTGGCTTACACAATTATCAAGTTCAAGATAGAGGCTGCCTGGCAGACACGCTTCCAACTGTGTCCCATGGCACATAGCCAGTGCTTCACAAATGCTCCCAGCTGAACATAAGCAATGCCCTCACAGACTCTACAATCTCTGTTGCCTTGTAATGAAAACAGTGCACAACTGCATTCCCTGGGTTCCAACTGTTTTACTTTTTCATAGAGGATGTCCTTAATACCTCACCCTGAGCCAAGTCAATGTGACTTGACCATGTGGATAAGCTTCCTAGGGCTGCCATAACAAAGGGCCACAAATTGGGTGGCTTCAAACAACAGAAATGTATTGTCTTGCAGTTCTGGAGGGTAGGAGTCCAAAATTAAGGTGTTGGTGGGACCATGTTGCCTCTGAAGGCTCCACAGGAAGACTCTTTCCTTGCCTCTTCTAGCTCCTGGAAGTTCCCATCAATCTTTAGCATCCCTTGGCTTGAAACTGCTTTGATTCACACTCTACCTCCACTGTCCCATGGAATTTTCCCTTTGTGTCTCTATGGCTAAATGTCCCTCATCAATTACAAACACCAGTCATTGGACTACAGCCCATTTTAATTACCTAATCTTAGCATAATTGTGTCCGTAAAGATGCTTTTTTCTAAATAGGATCACATGTACCAGGGATTAGGACCTGAACATTGCTTTTCGGGAGACACAATTCCACACTATGCATTAAAATTTTCTAACTGGAGTATTCGTGGATATTTCCTCTCTACTGTCTTCCCCATAAGTCTTGGTATGAAAGAGAAAAATAGAGAGACACATTCAACCTAATTCTGGCCACCTCTAGTGCTCTGTCCATGATTTTATCAACATTTATCTGATTATAACAATTATTTGACTATGTGTCTACCCTCACCCCTGACTTGGAAATGAGATCTTTTAGGATATGGGTCAATAAATAAGACCTCTGTGTCATTTATTAAATAAGACATGTAAGACATAGGTCTTATTCTAACTTAGTGCCTAATACCTGTCACACTGAGAGACCTCAGTAAGCACTTGTTAATTGGGAGAAGGAGAAAGAAGAGGAGAGAAGAAGGGAAGGGAACTTGAGTGATTTTTCTGGTTTCATGTCGAGTCTTCAGCCTTAACCAGATTAATTCACCTTCCCCGTCAGCCCCTTCTAATTGCCTCCATTAATTTCCCTCACTAGGCTTGCAAAGATTTAAACTCATTATCAGACATTACTGAGAAGCCAGGAAGGGAGTGATAAAGAGTAATGGTTTAGATATTAATCAGGCTCAAACCTACAGATAAGACAGATTAACTCTGGGGGACTCTTTCAAGACCCAAGGTGCTGTGAACTGCTAATAAAGATCTCTGTGGTGGGAGTTTCTGTGCTGTTGCCATGGTCAAGAGCTTTACTTTATGTAGAACTTCCAGTGTTAGGTGTCACCCAAAAGTAATGTAATTCAGATTCAATTATTCAAACACTGTATCCCAAAAATGTCCTCACTTGCAGTAAAGGATTCTGTTCGAATACTCTCCATAACCCATTCACTTCCTATATTAATTATCTACATACCACAAATTTAGCACCTTAAAACAACACACATTACCTCACAGTTTCTGTAGGTCATAAGTCTGGGCACAGTTAGCTGGGTCCTCTTTTCAGGATTTCTCAGGAGGCTGCAATTAAGGAGTCAGCCAGAGCTGGGGTCTCAACTAATGTTCAACTGGGGAAGGATTTGCTTCCAAGATCACATGGTGGTTGGAAGAATTCAGTTCCTTGTGAGTATAGTACTGAGGGCTTCCTTATCTTGTCAGCTGTTGGCCAGAAACCACCTTCAACTTGTATGGTCTGCCTGTAGTTCCTTGCCACCCAAGCCCCTCAACATGGTTACTCAGTTTATCAAAGCCAGCAGGTGGGAGAATCTCTTCCCAAGGTGGAGGTCAGAGTCCAATGTAATGCAACTATGGCAATGACAACCACCAACCTTGCCATATTCTATTGGTTAGACACAAGTCACAGGTTCCACCCACACTCCTGGGGAGGGTATTCCACAGGGTGTGAGCACCAGGAGCAGAGATCACTAGGGCCAGCCTAAGAGTCTCCACTATACCTACTGACCCAGGCGAGGCTTATTCGTTAAAACTGGACTCAGGCAGGCTTTTATGGATATCATGTTGCCAGGATATATACACTGCTAATGTCATGTAACTATCCAGACATGATTATTGGTTGTTACAGACTGAATGTCTGTATCCCCCTTGTTCAGCAGTGAGCAGAACATGAAAACATACCCACTAGTCTGAGGGTGCTGAAAGGCAGAAGAAAGCGGCTGACATATCCCTTTTCTCTGAAAGAAACATTTAATAGGGACTTATAAACAGAAGCCATGTCTCAGGCGGCCACAAGAGGAGATGGTGGATCCTAGGCCATTACCGCTGAGACCCAGGGCTTCTCTACCATAGGGAAGGAATGTGTAGGACAATTGGAGTTAACTCCTCTGAGAAAGGCAGGAAGGCTATGTGAGTCTGCCTATCAGCCCATCATTCCAGCCTCGGTGACAGAGTGAGACCCTGTCTCAAAAGAAAAAAAAAAAGACATTTTCAATTGTCAAATAAAGAAAGCAAATTTATATAACTTAAACCAAAACAAGGAACTTCCATTTCCAGAGAGCACTTTTGGTAAAAATCATCTACGTGTTCTGGATACATGTATCTTTAAATATCCTTAGAATAAATGCTGCACTGAGAATAAAGTTAAGTAGGACCGCTGGAGGCCAGGAACGACAAAAGAACATGACCAGGGAGACGTAAGCCAGGCTGGAACAGGGTCACTGAGAACGGCTGCTGCGTCCTGCTGTCCTTAAGCCAGTGTTCTCAGCACCCAGAACATGATGGCAAAGCTGTGACCAAGCTGGGAGGAAAATCAGTTTTGAGACTTCTGCATAAAACCTGAGCTTCTAAGGACAGGAACCTCGGGAGGAAAACATGCAGAAGAGGGTGATAAGTGGTTTGTCTCACCTGGCTTTAGTTGAATGAGGGAAAGCAGGGAATACTCTCCCAAAATTCATAAACGTTAAATTCTCATTGGTATGTTTTCAGATTTGAAGACGCATTATTGGTGGAGATTAAAAATCCTTAACCCAACATTTTAATTAATAGTTTCCTGTGTTTTCAATTATTTACTTGCCTTACAAAAGTATGTGTGGGAAATTCTTGCATATCATTTTTTGATAATAATTATCTGCTATGTGTATGTGGTTAAATAACCTTTACTGCTGGTGCATAGAAATGGAATTTCTACATATTGTTCTTCTTTTTTGACAGTCTTCCCAAGTGTCTTATTCATTTTAATATTTTATTAGATTCCCTAGTTTTTCCTGTATAGACAATTTGTCATTTGCAAACATAGTCATGCACCACATAATGACATTTCAGTCAACAATGGACCACATATACAATGGTGGTTCCATAAGATTTAAAAATTGTATATTTACTATACCTCTCTATGTTTTAGACATATTTAGATACACAATACTTACTATTGTGTTACAATTGCCAACAGTATTCAATATAGTCACATGCTGTCCAGGTTTGGAGCCTAGGAGCAATACGCTGTACTATCCAGCATAGGTGGATAGTAGGTTATACTGTCTAGGTTTGTGTAAGTCACTCTGTGATGTTCCCACAATGATGAAATCACTACCTAGCAATGCATTTCTTAGAACATATCGCTGTCATTACGTGACAATTGTTTCTTTCTTTCCATTTTTTAGATTTTATTTTTTTCTCTTTGTTTTTCTGCTGACTATGACAGATACTACAGTGTGGTAGACATGGTAGCAGGCTTAATTTTTTCCCCTCATGATTTGAAAGGATGATTCTTCGAGTATGACTTTTGCTACAACCCTTTTAAAGCTATTTATCAACTTAAGGATAGTCTATTCTACTCCTAGTTTTTTTTCAGAGGATGTTTTTTAAGATCATAGATTAACATTAATTTTTTATTGATAGATGTATATAGGGTTTCCTCCATAAGTCTATTCATGAAGCCAATTAAATGGATAGATATTCTGATCTTGACTATAAGAATTATCCCATAATCATTAATGGTCAAAAATCTTCCCACAAAGAAACAGTCGTCATAACAATTATATAGATGACTCTCTATTCAAAGAAGAAATATTTCAATCTTACAAAATACCTTTTAGTGAAAAATAAGAACAATACACTAACAAACTATATGAGGCTAACATAACCCTGGTACCTAAAGCAAACAAAAATACTGAATTTTTTTGAAAAAAATTAGCATCTGTGAGTCCATTTATATGAAATATCAAAAACGGATAAATCCACAGAGATAGCAAAATAGTGGTTGCCAGGCATTGAGAAGATAGTGACTGCTAGTTGGTATAAGGTTTCTTTTGGGGGTGATGAAAATGCTCTAAAATTGATTAGACTAAGGCTTGAGTAGCTGTGAATACACCAACAACTATTGCATTGTATACTTTATTTTTACAAGTTATAATTATTTATTATTATTACTTTTTAGGGACAGGTCTCGCTCTGTCCCCCAGGTTGGAGTGCGGTGGTGGGATCATAGCATACTGTAACTTTGAACTCCTGGCCTTAAGCAAACCACCTGCCATGGCCTCCCAAAACACTAGGATTACAGATGCAAGCCACTGTGCCTGGTCACCTTGTACACTTTAAATGGACGACTAATATTGTATATGGGTAATATCTCAATAAAACTGCTTTAAAACTGTTATCCGAAATCGCTCATGAACATAGATGCAAAAATCTTAAACACGATATTTTAAAAACTTATCAGCAATATATAATGAAAGGTAACACATCAATATCAAGGGTGCTTCAAAGTTAGAATGTCAGTTAATCTACTCCATTAACAGATTTATGGAGGAAACCCTATATATTCTTTATGTAGAAAATTACAGACAGATAGTGAAAAACACTGAAGAACAGAATTTAGGGACAAAACAACATGTTCTTCATTAGAAAACATAATATCATGTATCTGTCAATTCTCACCAAATTGGTCTACAGATTCAATGTTATTCCAATAAAATTTTTGACAAAGTTTATGAGTCATGCATGACGTACTTATAAAAAACTTATATGGATGTTTTCTTCTTTTCTTATTTTTCCTTTCCTTTCTCTTCTTTCCTCACAGGGGTAGCATGGCCAGGGTCCAAAGTGTGATGAGGACAATAAATACAAATAAATATTTGCATATACACATGGGGATCAATTAACAAATCCTAATTGTGGAATAGGTGACAAGGTAGTTCACAAAATAGAAAGCACAAATGGCCAATAAACCAAAGAAAAAGTGCCAAGTTTCATTAGTAAACAGAAAAACAAAATGCAAAATACAATTTAAATTTACAATGAGCCATCATTTTATACCCAATAGAGTACGAAAAGTTAAGAAGTCTATCAACGTCATCTATGAGTGAGGATGTGAAGCCATAGAATCTCCCATACCCTTTTGGTAGGGGTAAAAGTGACTTGGAAAGTGATTTGATATTACCCAGCAAATTGAGTTTGTGCATACTCTACAAGGTAGCCATTCCAGCTATTCCACTTTACCTCCTGCCCTCCATGGGGTATCATACCCCAGAGAAGGAACTTTGGTATTTCTGTACCAAGACACTAATTACAAATGCCTGTGAGAGTAAAATTGTTGATAGCAATGTTCTTAAGATTCTTAGAATTATTTTTGTCTAGCTGAAAGAATCTATTTATTCTGCAGAACATTAAATCTTTCAGTGATTTTAACAAAGTTTCAGAGAAACACAGTCTTAATTTTATTTTTATCGCTAGGCTATCTTTTATTTTTAAAATCTATTATTAGTCGAAGAAGCTGGATGTCTTAATTTGTTTTGTAGTGCTATAAAATAATACCTAAAGCTGGGTAATTTATAAAGAAAAGAGGTTTACTTGGCTCTTGATTCTGCTGGCTGGATCATTGGGCATCTGGTGAAACTTCAGGATACTTCTACTCATGTGCAGAAATCACACAGCAAGAGAGGAAGCAAGAGAGAGAGGAGAGAAATGCCAGGCTCTTTTTAACAATCAGCCCCCATGGGAACCAACAGAATGAGAAGTCACCCACCCCCAAACACCTGAGGGCACTAATCTATTCATGAGGGATCTACCCCATGACCCAAACAACTCCCAATAGGCTTCAACAACATTGAGATCAAATCTCAACATGAGGTTTGGGGGATAAACATTTAAACTATAGCACTGGACATGAAAAACAGATTTATTTTCCAACTGAAGCCTGGCCCCTACATTGTCTTTTAAAGTTCTGCTTAGAAAGTATCTAGTTCCTTCTCTACCTTGACTCTTTTATCATACTCAGTTAAAGTGAACCAACAGACACTTTCAATAACCTTTTTGCTTTACAGGAAAGGAGATATTTCAATGAGTTGGAGTTATCACATCATTAGTATTTTTAGTGAGCAGACATATAAGTAGAGTATTTCGGTAAAGTGTTAAAAAATAAACAATGCATGCTCCTGTGAAGGGGATGGCTACTGCACCTACACTGCTGATCACATAGTCTTTTCTGAAGCATAGTCCGAGCAAAGACCAGAATGGTGACTTGAGTGAAGGCACATGAAACCAGCAGGGCCAGCACCCCATGTGATGTGAGAAGCAAGTGCAAAGGCCCTGTGATAGGAACACACTGCTGTCCTGAGCAGCAGAATAAGGGCTAGCGGGTCAGAGTGCAGAGGTCAGACAGGAGAGCTGTAAAAAAAATGGACTATTGCGCATTAACTTTGTAAACTCTGGAAAACAGGATATTAGGTTGCATTTGAAAGGCTGCATGTAAGTTAGATACTTCTTAAATGGTTTTGGTGTATTATGCTCACCAAAATAATACTACCACTGGGGATGACTCGTATTAAACAAGGCTGAGTTATGCTGACCCTAGATCAAAATTATGAGGTGAGCAAAGTTTGTATTGGCAACACCTCTCCTGCACTTCCTGCTCCCCACATCCCCGTGTGCCATGCCTTGCAAGATACTCCTCCATTTCCTGCTGTGCTTCTCACATCCACCAGCCCTATAAAGACAGTGGCATCCCCCAAAGATTAATCCACTCCTATCCAACACACTCAGCTGTGAATCACTACTGTCTGTGGTGATCAGAAACACCATAGATATGTGCGTTCATAAAACATTCTTCCCTCTCTGTTCCCCATCAGACATTTGTTCTTTGAAAGAGAACTCCAAGATGGAAAATGCCTCAGCAATATGATAGATTTAGATTTTATAGCATCAATGCAGATTACACCCCCGCTCCTACTGCCCACCTCCAACCCCTGCTATGATGACATATCCTAACTGAGTGTACATCCATGAGGTTGTTCATTAGTGCTAATTAAGGAAAGGAAGAGAATGGTCATTCAGCAAAAGGAGAGTTGTTTCTCAGTAGTATTCATTATGTTCTTTTGGAAATTGCATGAGATGGTGACTAACCTATGTGTTTTCTCTGTAATTTTTCTCTGCTTCCTACACTAGATGTCACTGTGCAGCTCATTATTAATATAAGTAGCCTAAGGAAACTGTTCATAGAGAAATTGAAACTTTTTTTTTAATCACAAAGGATCCCTAACACTGCAGCACCTGAAATGCATGCAAGAGTTCTGCTCAGCCGGCTGCCATTCAGCATGGAGACAGCTCATTTCCTATACATGACTTACCATTAGTCTACCCTAGTGTAACGCTAAGAAGACTTATCAACAACTTGAAATATGTTTTTCTGTCTTTTTCCCATTTGCATATCTGTCAACCTGATACAAAGTGAGAATTTGGGAAATGCAAATAGTCTACTCATGAAAT
Source organism: Cacajao melanocephalus (assembly GCA_963573385.1). Classification (NCBI taxonomy): domain Eukaryota; kingdom Metazoa; phylum Chordata; class Mammalia; order Primates; family Pitheciidae; genus Cacajao; species Cacajao melanocephalus. The sequence goes on along the minus strand of CAUYLG010039399.1, from coordinate 54,281 downwards.
TTAATGATGTGCACACATGTTCTATTTTGCTACGTTGCAAAAATACACTATTCCCTTGATGCTGAAAAAATAATGTCCTCCCCTGAAGATAATGAAGCTTGGAATAGAGCAAGGACCCCCACCTCACCTACTTTGCCCTTTCTTGCCTCCTGTTTTAGTTGCATCATAAACCTTGAAGTCAGAAATGTGTTTAGTGTATTTTCAATAGATAGGATGGCCAATGACTCCAGTTTGCACCAGACTGAGAAGGTTTTAAAACAAGGAGGTGTTGGTCAACCTGCTAACTATGGACACCACAGATATGGGCTTGCTTGTATTATTACAACCCATTACCCCCATTTGAGAACACCTCTGTGCACACAGTCTGAACCCTGAGTTCTTATGCTTAAGAATCAAGCACAAGACAAGGAGTGTTACTCAGCCTATAAGGATTTTTAAATTCTACCAGAACTACGGGTTTGAGTCACTAGCAGGCACCCAGAAGAAAAAATATTTTCCAGGATGCTCTCCAGAAGTAGAACAATTTGGCTATGTCTAAAGATTTAACAAAAGTGACTACAAAAATGGAATGACTTGAATAGTTTCTAAAGGGTATACTGCAAAAAATTTTCAGAGACTCTGCTAAGATAAATATGGTGCCATCCTGGCAAAGTAGATGTTCCTGTATTAGATAAGAGGGTTAACTTTTCTGGAAAAAAAGTAAAGGAATAATGAGATGCACTGATCTAAGATAACAACTCTATAGTATATAATGCAAGCAATTACACTGATTCCAAAGGTATTGTTCTGTTGTGGATCTACAATAAGATTCAAAATAAGGTTATATTATCTTTCTCAAATGAAGAGCAAGTCAATAAACTGTTTTATTAGAATATTAGGAGAGAAAGAAGAGGAAGAGGAGAAGGAAAAGGAGAATGAGAAGGAGAAGAAGGAAAAGAGGAAGAAGAACAGGTGGAGGAAGATGTGGAGGACTAGGAGGAGACGAAGAGGAGAAGAGGGGAGAAGAGTGGGAGAGGAAGAAAAATGATGACACCTCTAATCTTCTTTAATCTTCACAACTGCACTATGAGGAATGAATTTTTTTGTCTCCAATTTATGGACAAACAATTTTGTTCTTATATTCCTCAACTTTGCACAGGCAAGGAAGTCAGAAAAGTTTTGAAAGCAGCTCTCTCTGCCACAGAAAATGGGACATTTTACCCCCACTGCTTACTGTATCTAGGGTAGCAGTCAGGCTGTTCTCACTCAGGAATTAGGTCCTGCTCCAGGACCATTATCCTTGGGAGTCATTTACCTGACTACTGACTACGAGTACCTGGAAGATCACTCTGCTTCAGCAACACAGCTGTCGTCTTTCATCTGAAAGTTCTTTCATCTGAATAGTTTGTGTAAAAAAAAATAGTAAGTTGAAAAGAATAGAGTTCACACTTTAGAGTAGTTTCCACAGATTTTATAAAGCAGATGAGAGAAGAAAATAAAATAATGTAGAAAAATCACATGAGAAGAAAACAATGCCAAGGAGAGTCTAATGCACTGGCTATGTGCAAAGATGCTGGAGAGGGATGTTGAAGTTCCCTGGGGCTAGGACCTCTGGTAAACAGTTCCTACCTCCAGAGGTGAAGTGGCTGTGGATAGAAGTGGTTACCAGATCCATGCAGCACCTGTGTCCCAAAGGCAGTCTCCTGCCTCATGCTAATCTCCTCCTAAAAGCCAACAGGAAGTCAACTAGCCAAGGCGCACAGATGCAATCCACTGGAGACATTTTCTGAGGGTACAGAGAGGATGGAGAAGGGTGGAGGCACATCTGGCAGGCTATGGAAATACAACCATGACCAACTTGGCCTAACCTCCTGTACTGATTCTGTTGTGTTCTCTGATTTGCTTGTATTCCATCTGGCTCTCAATGACTTTTGTCACTGGGACTGCTATGCTCCTTGAAAGACCTAGATGCTCATTGTGCTTACAGATTCTCATAGTTCTATTTCAGATACACAAGTTTAATCAACACAACACCAAACACCTCCATACTAATTACAGCAGATTCAGGAACTGAAGAAAGTCTGACAATTCTGAAAAACATATTTTAAAATATTCTGCTTTGGCCTGTGAACTCAGCTACATAATCACTTCTGAAAATGCTTTAGTGGCACCGTAATGGAAGGGTGTTTATATAATCTGTTGGCTCTAGGCTGGAAAATATATCTTTGAGGTTAGCATTTTCTGAAAGACGCTCCCAAGATACTCAGAAGCAATTTCCTCTAGAGCTATTCCCAGTCTCCCACTTTTCAATGTTCACATGGTTAGGGGAGATGAGTTAAAAGTCATCTGCCCACTACTCTGCAGCACCAAAATTTAACTCTTCCATTCCCATGCACTAGTGGGAGATTCAAGAGTTGCAGAGTGGGCTGAGCTGTCTAATGGTGTCAGACAGGCGCATTTGGAATGAGATCCCTTACCAAGAATCACACCTCCGTAACAAAAGGTAACTTAGCAGTCTGGTCGTCCCTGTCACTTAGAAAGACATTTGTTTTTTCAATAGCTGGTGCTTTGATTAAGAAACGTTGGTGAAGAACTAAGGTAGATTAATGATGGCTGCATAGTTTTGTATTATCATTATAGTTTTGAGTGACACTGTGCTCTAGGTGTGATTTCTTCACAAACAGAAAAATTAAGAAGCAATTGAGAGGACTGCATTACAAACACGCAGAGACTGTTGTTACACTATAGCCATGCTATGCATAATGAAGCAGAAAACTATCAGATAGGCATAGTCCTTTGTCTCGAAAATCAGCAGCATATCTGAAGACATGCTACTACTCTAACTCAAGGATTGCATATGACCGAGGGTCCCAGCCACTTAGTGCTCTAAAATCACATCTGCACCAGACCTCTTGCAGCTAAATGCAGCAGGGATGGTAGGATAAGCTGAATAATGGCCCCCTGCCAAGATATCCATATCCTAATCCCCAAAACCTAAGACTATGTTACCTTACACAGCAAAGGGACTTTGCAGATGTGATTAATGGGAAGATGATTCTGAGTTGTCTGGATGAGCCCAATGTCATCACAAGGGTCCTTGCGAAGAGAGGCAGAAGGGTGAGAATGAGAGATGGAGATGTTAGGATGAAATCAGAGGCCAGAGCGAGACAGAGGAATGGGAAGACGCCATGCTGCTGACTTTGAAAATGGAACAAGGGGGCCAAGAAGTAAGGCAGTCCCTAGCAATTAGAAAAGGCAAGGGAACGGATTGTTCCCTAAATGTTCAGAAAGAACATAGCCCTTGAATGTAGCCCATTGAGACCCATTCCAGACATCTGACCTCCAGAACTGTAAGATAATAAATTTGTGTTGTTTTAAGCCACCAAGTGAGAGAATTTATTCTAGCAGCAATAGAAAGCCAAGACAGATTTTTTTCCTCAATCTCTCTCATTTTGCCCTTTTGTAAAATACCATGAGCCCCCTCTTCCTTTTGCTCTTCCTTAGCTATTTCTTCCTGGCATAAAGCTCTATGATCTGGCTCACCAAGCACAGCTCTTGAAATACTAAATACGGAAACAAGGAATTAGCAGTTTTTATTGTCTGGGTCACAAGGCTACTTTCTAGTTGGGAACCCCTAAAACCTAACATTACCGATACCACTCGTTTCCTTTCTTCTATAAGAGAATGAACCTTCACTCACACCCTCATCCCTACCCAGGCAGAGGATCCCCCTGAGAGAGCTACAGGAAAGGCTGCTCAAAAATGAAAAAGAAAACCAAACAGAAAAAAATGGAATATTTTTACAGTATAGTCTCTGTTACAAAACTACCACCTGCCATACATTATTGCTGTATCAGGAGTAAAATAAAGTCTTTGTCCTTAAGGAGCTTATAGCTGAGGCCAGCACTTTGAAAACTTGAGTTCAGCATCAGAATCACAGGGAGAGCTTGTTAAATGCACAGATTATCAGGCCCCACTCCTAGAGTTTGTGATTCAGTAGGTGATATGGCTTGGCTGTGTCCCCACCCAAATCTCATCTTGAATTGTAGCTCTCATAATTCCCACATGTTGTGAGAGGGACCTGGTGGGAGATAATGAAATCATGGGGCTAGTTTCTGCCACACTGTTCTCGTGGTAGTAAGTCTCATGAGAGCTGATGGTTTTATAAGGGGAAACCCTTTTTGCTTGGTTCTCATTCTATCTTGCCTGCCGCCATGTAAGACATGCCTTTCACCTTCTGCCATGATTGTGAGACCTCCCCAGCCACGTGGAGCTGTGAGTCCATTAAACCTCTTTTTCTTTATAAATTACCCAGTCTTCGGTATGTCTTTGTCAGCAGTGTGAAAATGGACAAATACAGTAGGTCTAAGGTGAGGCTAAGAATCTGCATTTCCAAGATGCTCCCTGGAGATATTGGTGCTGTCTAGTGGGAGAGGCAAAATGCAAGCCCAACGATCAAAAACACTATATAATGCCTGGAAGCTCTATCAGAGAGGTACAAGCAGGCAGTTCCAAGCAGGGGGAACAGGGAGAACCCCTCACGGCTGGAGACTATTAGACAGGGGAGGTGAGACAAGACATTGTGGCATCACAACTTTGCAGACGACCCTTAAGAGATTCTGAGAAAGGACAATTCCAGCAATGCAGAGTCAGACTGTGTGCAGAATCTAGGTGGAAAACAGCTCACAGACCCGTCAGCTGGCCACAGGGTGTGTGAATGAGGTTCCTAACCTGGGAACCCTGGGGAGTTGGGGGTTAATTCACTTGAGCTCCAGTTATGTGTAATTTTATCCAGCAATCCCTTATAACAGGCTGTGTGCTAGATGCTAAGATGACTGGGAGCAAGAACTGGTCCCATGAGAGTCTGGAATCTGCTTATGTAGAAGACGAATGGATTGGAAGATTTTATTCAGGAAAAGATAGGATGGAGACACTGCCTTGGGCAGCAGTCAGAACTGGGGCCAGGGCCCAAGCTGAGGTCACACACACAGGGATGAGAGACTGGCACAGAGCAGCCCCAAGAAAAGATATGAAAAGTCTGATGACAGGAGGTTCAGCCCAGATCAGAAAGAGAGTGAGTAGGTGAAGGGGCTGGGAGGGCCAGGGTTGAGGATAGGCCACCGGTCCCGGCAGGGCCAGCAAGTCAGCTCATCGACTCCACGGATGTATGCTGAGGGAGCTGCGGGTAGGGCTGTAGCAGGTGCTGTGTCTTTTCCAATTATCCTGGCTCCATTATTTCATTTTTCTTTTAATAGTGACAGGGTCTTGTTCTGTTGCTGGAATGCAGTGGTGTGATCCTACCTCACTGCAGCCTGGGACTCCTGGGCTCAAGCAATCCTCCAGCATCAGTCTCCTAAAGTGCTGCAAATATAGGCACACATTTATAAGGGTAAATGAGTGCCCTTATAAAAGGGACCCTAGAGAGCTCCCTCGCCCCTTCCATCATGTGGGTACATAGGGAGAAGATGCCGTCTATGAACTGGTAAGTGGGGCCTCACCAGACATCCCTAGCTAATTTTTGTAGAGATAAGGGTTTCACTACATTGCTCAGGCTGGTCTCGAACTCCTGATCTCAAGAGATCCACCCACTCTGGCCTCCCAAAGTGCTATGATTATAGGCATGAGCCATTGCACCCAGCCCATGATTCCATTTCTGAAAGCCCGCCTGACTGCATCCAGGATGCATTCCAAGAGTGCATTTAAATTAGAGAACACTTTGATGACATGTTTTACTAGGAGCAATGGAAAATATTATATATTTCTTTCTAAGGCCAGACCCCAATATTCCTGGAAGCTCAATTATTAGAAGTAGATAAACAGCTGTTGGCATTTTTTTTATTCTATCAGGAGAGGCAAACCTCATTTTTGGAGAAGGATAGAGTTTCCATATCAGGGAACAAAATATCTGAATGGGCCATTTGGATATGTAAAGGGAAAGCCTAAATGCTATTCTCAAATGGAAAAATACAGAATAACAAGGAGTTGAGCAACTTTGCATATTGATGTGGGTAATTTTAGCTGCTGTGGGCCAATGTGTGGCTGCAGAGAGACTATTATGAGGCTGAGAGTGGGGAGGGGAGGATTCTCTGCTCTCTCTAAGGTAGACTGGAAAGGGATCCTGAATTTCTACTGGTGGCATGAAATGGGGCCCTGGAAAACGGTGGCAGGTCAGGGAGGGGGAGGGAGAAGGGTGGAGCAGATGAGCTTGGGAAGCCTTGGTTCATGACACATGACATATGCAGTGTTCGTAATTCCCTTAGGCCAGCCTCACAGCTCAGGGAAGTCCATCTAGAACATGGATGAGGACACCGAGATACAGACTTAGATGTATACAATAAAGGTGCAAGTGAAGGTGTAGATATAGTTATAGATAAGTTTGTAGATGGAGGTGCATTAATAGTTACAGTTGTAGCTGTGGGCATTGACATAGTCATAGGTTTAGGTGCATATGTAGAGGTAAATGTAAACATAGATGTAGTTATAAACATAATGTTAGATGTAGGTATACGTGTATGCTATGGCCTGAAGGTTTGTGAACCTCCCCAAAATTTAAATGTTGAAATCCTAACCCCTAAGACTATGGTATTAGGAGGTGGGGTCTTTGGGAGGTGATGAGGTCATGAGAGTGCAGCCCCATGAGTGGAATGAGTGCCCTTATAAAAGGGACTCTAGAGAGCTCCCTCGCCCCTTCTATCATATGAGGACACAGGGAGAAGGTGCCATCTATGAACCAGTAAGTGGGGTCTCACCAGACACCAAATATGCTGGTTCCTTGATCTTGGACTCCAGTCCTCCAGAACTGTAAGCAATAAATGTCTGTTGCTTATAATCCACCTAGTTTATGTCATTTTGTTATAAACTAAGACAGTATAGATGTAGGTATAAATGTAGATATAGTTGAAGTTATAGTCATAGTCACAGACAGGGAAAAATAAAGTTTTAGAAATAGATCTAGAAGTAGGTATAGACATAGACAGATATAAATAGAAACAAAGACACCGAGCATTTCTTGTGTTCCTTTTCCTCCCTGAGCAGACCCACCCTGGGACACATGTTGAGCACTGTTACAGGGTTCCTCTGACCCAGATAAAGTGATGGTGAAGAAGGACAAGATGAGTGTCGTGGCCTACCTGGTGTCTATACACCTATATGCTTCATTAGCAAATACAGCCTTGTTTTCACAGACATGAAACAAATATTTATTTTAAAGCACAACATATGCCCAAAATTAGTTTTGGTCCCAGTTCTATTGGCCAGCTCTAATTAGTCATGATGTTCATTAAGGGTGAAAATTGCCTCTTGTCTAACTTTCCAAGAATATTGAACTATAAGTTATTTAAAGGCATATTAAAAATCAGGTAGCCATGGCAACCAGCTGTCATGACGCAATGCCTTTGTTTACACAGTACTTCAGCGAAGAGTTGTAGAATGATCTTGGCTTATTAAACGATTTCACAATGAGCTGTATTGCTCATTCTCTGTTGAGTTCAAAAGCAAATTTTGAATTTTCTGGGCATATATATATATATAATAATGCTACCATCACTTTCGGAAATATAATTTGTGGCTACATGTTTACTCTATACCTTCTATTGTCAGAGTAAATAGACTTAAAATAATATTCAAGCTCATGTCAATTTTAAATTCTAAAAAATATAAATAATTCATACTTCCAAGACCTGCTAAATGTATTTCTCTATGCTTATTTTGCTTACGTAAATAGAACTGATCATGTGGATTCTCAAATATCATATATGCTGTATACACTGACGATTTTATTGACCTGTGCTCCCTAATTCATTTCAATAAAATGAAATGGAACACTTAATTTATGTTTTAAATATTGGGTACCTACTATGACCTGAATGTGTCTTCCAAAATTCACGGTCAATGTCATATCGTTAAAAAGCGGGCCTTTAGGATGTGATTGAGCCACAAGGGTGGAGCCTCATAAGACAACCTTATAAAAGGGCTGGAGGGAATTAGGCTTGGTTCCTTTTTCCCTTCCACCTTTTGCTACATAAAAACATAGCATTTGTGCCCTCCGCAGGATGCAGTGACAAGGCACCATCTTGGAAGCACAGAATCGCCCTCATCAGACAACTGAATCTGTCAGTGCCTTGATCTTTGACTTCCTAGCCTCCAGAACTGTGAGGAAATACATTTTTCTTCTTTATAAATTATTCAGTTTCAGGTATTTTGTTATAGCAGCACCAATAGACTAAAGCAGCACTTGATTTTTAAAAATTGAAGTTCACCTATGAAAAATTTATTTTCTATTTTTATTTACTCTTACTATTGTTTTGAATTTTCATTTTTATTTCCATAGTTTTTGGGATACATGTGGTTTTTGGTTACATGGATAAGTTCTTTAGTGGTGATTTCTGAGATTTTAGTGCACTGGTCACCGAAGCAGTGTACACTGTACCCAATGTGTAGTCTTTTATCCCTCATACCCTCCCAACCTTGTCCCCTGGGTTCCCAAAGTCCATTATATTATTCTCAGGCCTTTGCATCCTCATAGTTTAGCTCCTACTTACAAGTGAGAACATATAACATTTGGTTTTTCATCCCTCAATTACTTCTCCTAGAATAATGACCTCCAGTTTCATCCAAGTTGCTGCAAAATACAATTGCTTCATTCCTTTTTATGGCTGAGTAGTATTCCATGGTGTATATATACCACATTTTCTTTATCCACTCATTTGTTCATAGGCATTGAGGTTGGTTCCACATCTTTGCAATTGTGAATTGTACTGCTATAAACATGTATGTGCAAGTGTCTTTTTCATATAATGACTTATTTTCCTTTAGGTACATACCCAGTAGTGGGATTGCTGGACAGAATGGTAGTTCTACTATTAGTTATCTAAAGAATCTCCATACTGTTTTCCATAGTGGTTGTACTAATTATATTCCCACCAACAGTGTAAAAGGGTTCCTTCAAAAATTTATTTTCTTAGGTGCTCTGCAAACAAGTCTTCCTTCTCTTGAGAACACATGTATAATCTCAGATCTGGGCCTTCAAGGAAAGGAAGGGGTCATGTTGTTGAATCTGAGCCCAGTATCCAGGTATAGAGCCCAGCTATCAATATGGAGATGCAACTGTAATAGGGACACTGTAAGGATACTAGAGGAGGTTAGGCTGAGGGCTTGGTTCAAACACCTAACCCTTGTACGTGAGGTAAAATCAAGGCAACAGGCAGACAAGAGTTGGAATCAGGGTCCATTCATTGAATGCAAAATGGAATGAGGGCATGGATTTGAAAGCATGGATAAATCATAGGTAAAGATCCCCACGGCCTTGACCAGCCCCCAAGCTGGGAAACAGCACAGAACATGTGAGTTAAAGAAATCTTCCCCTAAGTATTACCCAAGTGCAATGGGGCTTCTCTAGAAGATCATGGCTTTGGAAGGTCAGACTGGGTCTTGAAGTTTAGACAAGAATTGGAGTAAAAGTTGTGCTAACAAGGAGTAAATCTTTTTTAGTATCTTTCCTTAAGAAAATAATCCAAAAACAAAAAATATTAACCACAGAGACTCATCTCAGAATATTACTAATGATAGCAAAGAATTAGAAACAACCTAAACATAGAAAATAAAGATATCACTGAACAAATTATGGTTAATCCACTTGACAGGCAAGTATATAGAAAATACATTCGAGTTTTAATAATAATAATATTAGCAATAATAAAAGTTAGCTAAGAAAACAGCCACCAATCAAGGAAGCTAGTTAAAATCTCTCAAGCATTGAATAAAATGTTTGTCTATTAAGGTAACTTTTTAGACTTAATCCTATCTTTTCTTTTCAGAGCCTAGGTATCTTTAATAAAAAGGGATCCCAGTCTCCGGATTTTTCCTAAAGTTTTTCTGGAAGCATCCTAAGTCTCCTAAAAGCAATGACACCCGGGTTTTGAAGCTAGCCATGTGAGTCACCCCTGCAGCACTTTTTCTAGCTGTGGGTTTACTTTGAGTTTCAATGCATTCCCCTTAGGTTCATGGGCAAATCTTCAGGTAAGAGTCAGCAAAAAGAATGCAATAATGCTACTCAGAAGCAGGGAGTCTGATGGTTCTCATTTGTTCTTTCCTCCTGAAGCCTCGATGCTAAAGACTTTCTTTTTTGATTTTCTCCCTCCCCCAAGAATGGGAAATACTAATACCTTGGTTTGCTACCTTCTGTTTCTGATTTGCTTTCTCAGGGCTCATTTAGTCTTTGAGCTCATAGGTTGTGTTCACTGGGATTTAGTGAACACAGCTTTCACTAAATTCATTGATGAATCTTTAAAATAAATATTTGTTGTGCATCTACATTTGCCAAGCCTGATGTGAACTAGGACACAAGGTACTTCATCCAGGGCACTAACCACATAGCAAAGGAGACAGATGTGAAATACACAAATAACTACACCATCACAATTGAGCTAGGTGCTACTAGAGAAACAGACTGCCTGAAGGGGTCAGAGATGGACCTGTTTAAAGTGGGGCTCTCACAGAAAGAGATCCTGAACCTCAGTGGCATATTTGGAGGTGCAGGCCCCCTTGTGGGGAAGAGGGGAAGTGAAACTAGGAAAGGGTCCTTTTAAGCCGGCTACCATGGAAAGCAACTGGTGCTGAATCCCACAGGCAAAATGTAGAGAATAATGCAAGGTGCAAGTTTTAGAATTATCTCACTGAAGTATCAAGGAAGCTGGGGTACTGTATACCAACTTCCAGCACTCATCCACGAAAGACTGCACAGCAGGTGTCAGTTCCCCAGCCCTTTGGGGCCCAGGGCACACAGGCAGATAAGCTTTCCATGGTTCTCGAAGTTATTGGCACAGTGAAATGGTTAAGGTTCCAGTGATATGAACGATGCACTGACATCATTGGCTACAGGGCATAATCTTATTATACAGGCACTGTATTGACAAAAGATGGCTTGGATGAAATGGAATGTCTCAACAGAAATAAATTCAAGTAAATACAACTGTGGTTACTCTTTTAAAAGAACAGAGAGATGTCAGTGCAGCCAGAATACCCAGCAGAGTGATCAGCACAGGTAATATGCTTCCAAATCCATAGGGAGGGGAGAGATGGGCAAGGAACGGGTGGTCTGTCCAGGGCATAGCTGTGCATGATAGTACTGAGGGAGGGAGGGTCCCCTGAGCCCTCTTCATGTACATGAAGCTGAATAAAGTCTGCATGTCAGCCAGTCTCAGAACATGTTTTGTAGCATCTCACCAGCTAAAAACACTTCATTAGTCCTGGGATTTACTGACATATGATCTGATCCCAGGGTAGGGTATAGGAGTACATGCTTCTCCAGCAAGTGCAAAGACTGCATTTATTATTCTCAGATTCTCTTGGCAAGCACAGCCTGGTCAACATACATTCCTGAATTTGGTGCTGAGGAATTAAATCAGACACATGCTTGTAAGATGTCTTGTGATTCCAGCTAGAGAGTCTATTTTGTGCTCATTAAGGATCCAAGACTGTGGTGCATTTCCAGATATATCTTAAATTTATTTAAAATTTATTTGTATCATTTTATTATCTAAATATATATCTTAAATGTATTTTATATGTAAATTAATAGTATGTTAAATTTATTTAAAATATTTGTATTCAGATGCACCAAAATTGCATTTATGGGAATAGTAAAAGGAACCTTAAAAGAATGCCAACTTTTAAAATAATTACTGTTGAAACAGAGATAACAGTTACTTGGAAAATAGTGTGAAGTACATATTCTTTGACATATGTTGCAAACTTGCATTCCTTATACATACATAATAGAACTGTGACTTGGAACAAGTTATGTGCCAAGTCTCACATTCTTGGTCTGTAAAGGTTCTCATAATAGGATTATAAAAGATTAAATGAGTCAATTGCTTAGCAACAATGCTTGTCAAAAAGAAAGTAGTTAATAAATGTTAGTGAGTGTTGTTATTGTTAATTTCTAAAGAATAACCATATAATTGATTGTTCAGACCTGGCCTTTTGTATTATTAAAAGGGAGAATTATTACAGTCAAAGATATAAACTTGCACTGTCTCAGGTAAGAAGAAATGTACAGTCTCCATGTATAAAATCAACATGTTGTAGGTATAAGTAGTTAACCCATCATGTCAGCTGAAACCAACTATGCTTTATCCTCAGAAAGTTTGCTCTTTTGATTTACATAGTTGTATCAAAGACATATGGACGTGGGTGGCTAGGAAACAACTTCGGAGAGAGGACAACTGAGAACTTCATTCCACAAATACTTTACTGAAGATTCAGTGGTGAGTAAAACAGGATGTTTTGCAGTTAACCTTCAAATTTTTTTCTATGTAATATCTTGCTTCCCTATACACACACATTGGAAGATTATTAGTTGGTTAATCACCAGTTATGGCAACATTTTTTAATTGCATGAATTTATACAACAGCATTAACACAAGTATGGAAACTGGAAGGTTGTCCTACAGTAAAGAAAGGCCTATAGCTACTGATAAAGTCATTGCTTTGAGTGAGGAAGTCCTTTTACTTTAAAGGTTTTATTTTAAATACAGTTAAGACAAAAAAAAGTATTAAAAAAATTTCTAACCGTAAAACTTTCATATGTCACCTTTATATTAAAGAAGGATTTCAAAATCTTTGAATGAGTTCTTAATCATCTATTTTGAAAATGTGCCCTTGGGTTTCACCCTTGACTTGAGTGTCTGACATCTGTCTTCTGTGAGTTTTGACCCAAACTTCAAAGTGACCCTCTTGTTACACATATCAGCAAATAATTGCAGAACATGATAAATTCTTTACTGGATGCATAAGCCAGGCATGATGAGGGCAAAGTTTATGGACTCCATCTACTTTGAAACACCATGTACTTCTCAGATATTCCCTCCTTGGATAAATCTTTATACCTGTCAGCTTCTCTAGGGCATATCCTAGGCATAAAACTGCTGGGACATAGAGAAGGTATGCTTGCCACTTCACCAAATATTTGCAAACTACTCACACATACTGTCTTTGCCAACACAATATGGTCAGATTCAGAAATTTTGCCAATCAGGATGAATACAAAAGTATCTCTTATTTTCATTTCAATTTGCATTTTCCCAAATACACGCATGTCCCAAATTTAAACTCTTGTTGCTATTCCATATAATTGTTGTTAGTACTAATTTACATATGTTGGTGAATTTTTTATCCAAAACCTTTATTTATTTTTCTTTTGATCTCTTTGTCTTTTTCCCAATGGGCTTGTTAGATCTGTATATTTTAAACAATAATATCTTGGTCTGATATAGATAGGTAGATGATTGTGACAGATGATATATAGATTAGATAGATAGATAGATCTTCATCTATTCTGATGTGTACTTTTACCTTTTAAACATATAGTGACTCATATCATAAAGACATTTTAGATTTTGATACAAACATATTTATCAATCTTTTGTTTATGAGTTTCATTTTTATATATGACTTTTAAAATTTACTTCTTACTCTGAAACTATAAAATATTAGCCATTTTTATCCAAATGTTTTGAAAGCTCTCTTTTTCATCTTTAGGTCTTAATCTATCCCTGTCTATGCTATGAGATAGAAATTTGTGTTTTACTGAATTCAAATATATGAAAGGGCATATATTTGTGGATCAGCTTCTGGACCCCTCATTCTATGATTTTATTATAGCACTTTGTAGTACATCTTGATTTTAAGTTATGAAAGAACCCTTCCTTTATGTTCTTTCTTCAGAATTTTCAGGATTATTCTTGTATTTTGGGAAAATTATTGCTATTAATAAATTTGAATGTTTTCCAAATGCCAACAAAGCAAAACTTGTTAGGACTTTTACTGGATGCCCTTTGCATATATTCATTGCTTTCTGGATAATCAATATGATTATTAGCAAGTCTACCTATCAAACAATTTATTTCATTCCATTTATTGGGTCTTTCTACATCATTTAATATTAATTTTGTGACTTTCATCTATACAGAATTTAAACTTCCATTAGTAAGTATATCCCTAGGTACTTGAGACACTTCGTTATTACAGTCAATGAGATTATTTCCCTTTTACATTTACAAATTTGTCTAATGATGATGTATGTAACAGACCACTAGAGCTTCCTGTATGTTGATTTTTATCTAGAGACATTGCTGAATTTCTTAATAGTGTAGACACTTGATCTGAGTATCCACTGGGTTTACAATGTAAGATATTATACAGCTACAAATAATGACAAGTTTTCCTCATCATTTTTTATTTTCTTCCTTGTCTTACTGCTTTAGCTAGAGCTCCCAGTACAATGTTTGAATAATATTGGTGACAACAAATACCTTTGCATTCATTTTGACTTTCAAACTATTGCTTCTAAAATATTTTCATAAATTACAAGGCTTGATCAGTATTTGTGGTAGGTAATCTTTATTGGATTTTTAAAATCTCTTTTATTACGAGTTGCTAAATAGTGTTACCCTACCTCTGACTTGAATATTATCAAATTCCCTTTTTCCCATCTATTGATTATCACTGTCTTACTTTAATTTGTATATGTACCACTCATTTTTTTAACCCTTTGAAAGTGGCTTCTGTTTCTATGGATTCCTGAAAATATGTCTTTAAATGTCATCAGTGATTTTCATATTCCCAATCAAATGGTCACTCTCCTTAGCCCATTCCTCTCAAACTCTCTGCAGCATCTAATGCAGTTGGTTATTTCTCCTTTTTTTTTGAAACACTTGTTAGTCTTCGCTGCTGATGTCCTACAACCTCCTGGTGCTCCTCTGGCTGCACAGGTGGTTTCTTCACTTTATTTTTTTACTATTTTTCTATACCGAACTTTTAAATGCTGATTGATTGAGGACTCAGTTTTCAGCCCTCTTCTCAATTTAGTCTCATATTCATGTTCAATCCATGTAAAATTCCTATGCATACAACCTCTAAAATACATCATAAGATGATTCACTTTCTCTACAAACTGTAACTGCCACGATCCCTGTCCAAATCACTAGTCATTCTTGCTCTCATTTGGGATGATCTCAATGAATTCCTTGACTCCTCTCCCTGTTCCTCACCCAAATACTCTCTCCACATTGCATTCAAATCAATGTAATAAGACACTCCAGATTATGCCACATACCTATTTAAAACCCCCAAAGGTTCCCATTGGCCTGCTTATTATTTTGCTCCCTAGTTCAGGAAACATTGAATTATTGAGTAAAAGAAGAAATTAGTGAATAGGAATAAATGAGTGAATACATTTTGACATTTGAGACATCTTTTAAAAGATGAATTGCATGAATTATGGCCTTGGAGTAAAATAAATCCATGCCAATGCAGAAAACAGCTGTGACAGAGATGCAGAGTCATGGAGGAGTGAGATGTTTAAGGAAGGCAAGGAACCACCACATCTAGACACAAAGAAAGGTGAGCATAATTTGAGCCTGCTGATAGGAGGCAGGTTAGAGACTAAACAAGAAAAGAATTTACACCTTCCACTAGGGAATGTAGCCTTTTTCTTAGATGTCTCTCTCACACATACACATACATTAACATGAAGTATTTAATATATACAGCATTTGGTCTTTGTGTGATTTGATATGTAGATGTGTGTTCCTGTGTCTACATGCATTGTGTGTATCTGTGTTAGTCATCTGTTACATAACAAATACCATGAAACTTAGTTACCAAGGCGACAAACATTACCTCACAGTTTCTGTATGTCATGTGATGGAAGGGCAAACATGTTCCCTTTGTGCCCTTTTATAAGGGCACTAATGTCCTTCAGGAGGACTCTGCCCTCATGCCTTAATCACTTCCCAAAAGACCCCACCTCTTGATAATATTGCATTGGAGATTCATCTTCACCATGGATTTTGGTGGGACACAAATATTCAGACCATCATAACTCCTGACCCCTCTTAGGATATTTACTTTAGTAAATCATAAATGCAAGTTCTTTCTCTACCCCTTTGAGATTTAAATCTTGTCCCAGACCTTTGCTGATTTTACAATGAAGGAATGTCTTTCTCAAGAACCTAGGAGCCACAGCTTTGAAATATAACCATCAAAGGAGGAAGAGTACCTACCTATCTCTCAGTTTCTGTGGGAAAGTCCTACCAGTTAGCAAACACAGATGTCCCCACCATATTGGGCAACCACCCCTCTAATATCCTCCAATACTTTCTCCCAGCACTTAAAGTATCTCCCACTTCATTTTTTTTTTTTTTTTTTTTTTTTTTTTTTTTAGAAGCAGGGTCTCACTCTATTGCCCAGACTAGAGTGCAGTGGTGTGATCATAGCTCACCACAGCCTCAAATTCCTGGATCATCCTGCCTCAACCTCCCAAGTAGCTGGGCCTACAGGTACACCACCAGAAGAGACAAGGTCTCACTATTGCCCAGACTGATCTTAAACTCCTGGCCTCAAATAATACTCCCACCTCAGCCTCCTGAGTTGCTGGGATTACAGACATGAGCCATTTCACTTGGAGTCCACTTCTTGTTTCTGTAGAGCTGAGTTCAGTTTCTCTCCCCTATTACAATTGCCTTGACCCATGTTGCAATAATCTAACATAAGGCCTTCCTTGTTGTTTCTAGCAAGTGTCTGGGGCTATATATATATATATATATATATATATATATACATATATACACACACACATATATATATATATTTCAATACTAACAGATGAGGATCTCTGGAGGCCATCTTAGGAAGTTGCCTGCCACAGTGTGTATGTGTGTGTGTAGGTGTGTGTGTGTGTCTCCAAAGTAACTACATAGTAAGCCTGCATGTGGAGCATTCAAAATGTGAATTCCTTTTAACCGATACCTGTTGGCGTATCTACATATTAAAGAAACATATTTAGTATTTCAAAGATGTAAATTCAGTGTTTATACCCTTCAAAGGATGAGTGCTGATCAAAGGGACCCACAGAATTGTCCAGAAAAATCCCCATTTGGTCCAACCAGGGCATTGTTTCTCAGTGAAACCCTCTCCAAAAGGAAAAAATAAATGAATTTCTCACTGATAACCAGTAATCTGTGCCCCATTAGACCTAGAATTATTCCTGGCCTCAATTATTAATACTCACCAAATGAAAACAAACACAATTTAGGAGGAGGAACAAAAACCCATGGATTGCCTTCATTGAGTACTTTGCTGTGGCCAGACTTGACATTAACATCTTAATAACTCTGATAGAATCACTTAAGAGCTTCACTTCATGTAAATAGAGAAAATGTTAACAAGGAGAAAATGTGAGTGATTAATAAATGTGATTGAAATGAAATGACCTTTACTTATGCACTGCGTGATTAAAGTAATCAAGGGAGACCCAGCTGTGATGAGAAATGTCATAGAATAGACCAAAATGCAATTAGCTATCATCTTTATTAAAAAAAAAATCACCATTTGATATGCGTTATAGTGGAAGGGGTACATTTAAAAATTGTTTTTAGAGTAAATCGAGTTTTTCCTGACTGCCTGGAAAATGTTCCTACTTCAGGGCACCTGCAGCATTATAAATACATCACACTGAAAAATACAATCCCTATGGAATAAAAATAGTAGCATGCAAAGATTTATGTTATGTGCCCTCTGATATCCTCTGAATTCCAATTAGAAGTTCCCTGCAGCACACAATATCAATCAGAAAACAGTAGCTCAGAGGCACCAGATCACTTTAAGTCTTCTGATGTTACTCTTGGGGAAGGAGAGAATGAGGATACATTGTCCCTAAAAAGACTTGTCCTCTTTCTTTTGGCAGCAAAACAAGCAACTCCGTCCAAAAAGCTGAGAAAGAAATCAATCGGCATTCAAGGGTCAGCGATAAAGTTTTCCTGAGTTAAACTGACTAAGGACATTTTGGACATTTGCACACTCCTGCCTTTATTCCAGCTGAGTAATAAGTACAGTGCGACCCACTGTCATCACCAAACTTTCTTTTTCGACTTATTTCCTCAAAAACACCAACCGTGAACTGGGTCAAAACCCTGAACACCACTCCTATTTTAGATCAGGAAACTTCAATAGCCTATTGGAGGCAGAGTCCTTGGAGCCAAATGCAAGCCCCACTCTCTGTGGCTTTGTGATCTTAGTCAACTTACTTAGCCCCTCTCTGCCTCAGTTCCCTAATTCCATTACTAATGTGCTGGGTGGGGGTGGGTCTACTTCCAGAAAGTCTGAGGATAATTGGTATGTAAAAACTCCAAACATAGGCTACTAACATTTTATATAGCTAATTCTTTGGCATGCCCTAAATGCCTAGGAAAAGTAACTACACTTTCTCATTATCAGTTTCCCCATCTCTGTAATGGGGATAATGATAATAAGCATAATACTTCCTAATGGGTTGCTGTAGGAATTAAATAGTTTAATAAATGGAAAACATTTAGTGCCTACCAAGTAATGAACTCCATATAAATTCTGACATGTTTGCTGTAAACACTGGATCATTGAAACTAGGCCGAAAGAACAAAAGCTACACAGTGATGTTATTGTTGCCATCATGGATCAGAGAAGGTACCTCTGGGTTTCCTAGCAGCCATGTCAAAACAAAACACAGAACAAAGCTCTTTCTTATTTTATAATACAAGAAAAATTGTCCTTCAATTTTCTTGGGACTAAATCTAGTGGAATTCCTTGCATGAGACTTTCTTTAAGGGATATTAAAAGATGTAATGAATGGGCAGAGACTTCAACAAGCTAGAAAAAAAAAAGCTAAAATAATTCATCTGTATTCTATTGATGTGGCAGTTGGACTCATCTCATAGCTATGTCAGTTCTGCATTTTACTTCAACTCATGGTAAGGTCAGGTACAAACCTAGGGGAGCTGCATGGCTCAAGAATGGCAGTCTACAAACCTAAACCAACTAGAAATGTAGAGAAAACCAGCCATGTCGCAGAATGAATAAAATAATGGAAATTGAACAGAAAGAATTAGCTCTCTGCTTTCCTAAAGAAGCCTTCTGACAAGATGGAGGTAACTTCCTTCATGCAGTGTAAAGAATCATATGTAATTAAACAGTCTAAAAACTCACATAATTCAGTGATGCATTTTGTTGTTTGTAATGTAAACTTAACAAGTATTTACTGAGTGCACAGGTGCATAATTCTTGAGGAGTTGTGAAGATGAAAGCACAATTTTTGCTCTCAGGTAACATACAGCTTAGAGGGGGGAAAAATAGACATAAGAAAATGAATGCAAACTTTTGGGAAGAACTGAGGATGTGGTTTGAAATAGCTTAACTCACACATGAATTGGGGGCATCAGTAGGCAGGTTTCTGTTTTAACTTTGGTTGTTGGCCTATTTTAAAATAAAATATGCATAGTAATTTTAATGTAAAACTAAAAATCAATTTTTTTTTCAAATCATCAAGCATAAAAAACAAATCTCTAAGTGGATTTGGTATGTTTAAGTCACAGTTTCTCATTTCCAGAAACAGCTAGGTTTCTTGGGCTATGATGTCCCTGGGAAAATAGTACACAGAAGTAACATTCTTGGAGTTAAACAAACCCATGTGGCACTCCGGCTTTTTTGCCTAACTGCTTTGTATTGGCTATGATACTAATGTCTTAACCTCAGTTTTCTCATCTGATATTAGATCCATTCACCTCTTTCTCTTTAGCGCCCTTGACATCCCAAGAGCCTTGAAAATGCTAGATTCACTCTTCTCTCACTTGAGGATTTCCTCTGAACTCACTTTTTGTAAGTGAAGAAATGGGGAAATTTTGTTTGTTCCGACCAAAATCAAGATGTTTTATCATGCAGCCATTTCCTGGCTCTCAAAGCAAAACAAAACAAAAAACAAACAAACAAATATTTAATTCTACATTCAGAGGTGACTCAGTCTGCCTCTGACATTTCTGAAGTTCTGGGTGTCCGCTTGCAAGTGATCTGGAGACGTTGTTGCATGGCATTCCAAGTGTTTGTCCTTCTGTTAGATTGGCAAACTTGAGTACACATTAGATCCAGGAGGTCTGCACTTGTACGGTGAACCTTTGGAAGAAAATAGACTTTAAGAAGACTCTTAAATAGGTCTTCCTACTTTTAGGAAAACCTGACTGACAAGAAGAAACAAGGACTAAAAGTCATATCATACACTTTCAATTGAATTTTTAGGTTTTTGTTGGTTGCAGTGTCTGCTTCTTGTGTGTATGTTTGTGTGTATGTGTGTTCTCACTTACTGTCCTTATCTATACAAGAAGGTGAATAAAAAGCTTGTGGAAGGCTTTTTTTTAGTTGGTTGATCATTTTGGAAATGTTTACATATGGAGCCATAAATCTGAAAAACAAAAATGTTTTAGCATACTTGATTGAGGTCTTCATGTTTATCAAATACACATTAATGTGGTTGATAACATTGAAATCTCATATCTGTATTTTCTCTGTTATTTTGAAATAATTGGAAATGTGTTAACCTCAGAGCTGCAGATCCACACATCAGTTGTTTCAGGATCTTCTGTTACCCGGAAATCCTCTTCATCATATTTAACTGTAGAAAGGGTGGTCAGGCCAGCAGAAACATTGCACAGATCACTGTCAGGCTGGGAAGTTAAAAGAAGGGGATATTTTCCTAGACTCCCTAGACTATCTTCTAAAAGGCAATGATCATTCTGTTTTTAACCATCTCATTTTGGCTTATCTTCTTATTGTTCCCTTCCATTCTTTTTTTTTTATACTTTTCCACTTTTATCTGCCTGCCTGCATTTTATTTCTCCCTTCTACTGAGATGTTAAATGCTTTCTCTTCCCCATCTTCTGCAATTTCGTAGCTGCTTTTCTTGTATTTTTATTCCTCTGTCTTTTTATAGTTCCTCCCCCTGCTTCATTCTTTTCTTTCAAGTCCTCTTTTCCTTTCTATTTTTGATGTGTTGACTTGAATTTATCACAGTTACTTAAATACTTGTGTGACACGCACAGAGTGAGCCAAAAGAGGCCAGAAGCAAATTGGGATGCCATGGGCAGTGGACTAAATCATGAGGAATAGCCCAGTTGCAGCAAACACAGAGAAAGGCTGTGCCTGCTTTAATGAAGAGAGATTGAGCAGTTGCATAAAAAGATAGATAGTTAGGGCAAATTAGGCACAGGCCAGGATGGAAATGGATAGAAAGCATACCACCCCTGCCAATTCCTACAGTGATCTAATTTTATGCATTCAGTATTCAAGTAATAAATTGTATGATATTCAAATTGGATTGGAGCCTCTAATTTTAAGTCCTAAGAATTCTCCTTCCTTGGTATGCATTTCCATGCCATCAATGAACAATGCTGAACATCATGTCAGTATTTTCCACGTAAATTCTTGTGCAAATCAAGCCCCATTGCTATGGAGGTGCAGTCAGTAGGCTTGTGGATAGGTGACCAGCTGGACTGGATTGAGTTCAAAAGTTATTCTAAAACTTCGGTTTAAATTTGTAATGGTAATTTTATGTGTCAACGTGACTATGGCATGGAGTGCCCAGATATTTGGTCAAGGATTATTCTTTGTGGGAAGAGTTTTGTATGAGATAACATTTGATTTGGTAGACTGAATAAAACATATTTCCCTACATAATCTGGGTGGGCCTCATTCAATCAGTTGAAGGTCTGAATAGAACAGAAAGGGCCAACCCTCTCCTGAGTAGGAGGTAATTCCTCCTGCCTGAGTGCCATCAAACTGAGACATTGGCTTTTTTCCCTGCCTTAGGGTTCACGTCAAAATATTGGCTCTTCCTGGGTCTCAAGACTGCTAGCTTTCAGACTGGAACCACACCATTGACTATCCTGCTTCTTAGGCTTTCATACTCAGAGTGGAACTAAACCATCAGCTCTCCTGGGTCTCCAGCTTGCGGACTCGCCCTGCAGATCTTGGGATTTGTAAACTTTCATAATGGCATAGCAAACTTCTTATACTAAATCTCTTTCTACATACATACATAGGCTCTTGGTTCTGTTGCTCTGGAGAAACTGACTAACACAAAAATCTTACCATGGTAAGAAACCTTAGTCACTTATTACAGCATCAGGTTTTTACACAAAAGACAAATAAGGTCCAGAAAGACAAAGGAATCTGATGAAATTAAAACAGCAAATTAGTGTTACTGCTAACTCTGTCCCTTCTCAGTCCTCATTAGGATTCTGGGGCAGTAAGAGGATTATTTGTGATGCTGGGCAGATTTGAATCCATGTATTTAGCCTTCTGATGTCAGAGTAGCTGAAACAGTGAAACAGGTACAAAAAGAGGCAATGATTATTTCAATATTAGCAAGTTCACTTCCCTCCAGCAAAGACTTTTCCAGATGATTTCTGTAATTATTCTCATTATTAACTTTTTCAAAATGTCTGTAGCACTGCCCAACTCCCAAAGGAAAAAATCTATCTCTGGTTTCCATTGTTAGTTTAGTGATGCTGGAATTATAGCACTGCAAAGGACTCAAGAGAAATAGCATGCCTACTTCCTAATGCTATGAACTTGTGACCTTACATGGCAAAAGGGACTTTTTGCAGATGTGATTCAGTTAAAGATCTTGAGATGGGGGATGATTCTGGGCTGTCTGGATGAGTCCAATGTCATCACAGGATTCCTTATAAGAGAGAGGCAGGAAGGTCAGAGTCAGAGAAGGAGATATAAAGATGGAAACAGAGGTCAGAGAGAGAGAAAGAGAAGTTTGACAATGTCACACTTCAAGCTTTAAATATGGAGGAAGGAGCCACAAGCTAAGGAATGCAGGTGGTGTCTAAAATCTGGAAAAGGCAAAAACACATACTCTCCTCTGGAGTATCCAGAAGGAATGCAACCCTTCAACTCTAGTATGACCCATTTTGTGCTCTGACCTCTATAACTCTGTGATAATATATTGAGTTGTTCTAAGCCACAAAGTTTAAGAAAATTTATTATAGCAGCATGAGGAAACTGATACAGTGAGACTTGCAAAAACTGATATATGGGACCAATCTTTAATAATTCCAATTCACAACTTCTTCCACCAATCAAATTTTATATTTAACAAATTTGTCAATTACCAAAGGTACAACAAAAAGTGAGTCACGGCTCCTCTCCAAGGAGCTTACAGTCTAAAGGCAAAGAGAGTTTTCTCAACATGAAACATATCTCTTTCCTGATTAAGAAGCTTAACAATCACCCACAAATAGTGTCTACTCATAGACTCATGGTGATCTGTAACCGTTTGCTAAACAATGAAATTGCATTCATTTTGCTTTATGTAGGTCAGCTTGCCTAAAGAGCTATGTTGCCAATGGACTTAAAAATTTTTTTGTCATCCTTCTCATTTCTTCTGCACAGTTTCCCCTGAGAACCCAAATGGTATTTTACCTTCATGTCTACCCAAATCTAAAAGTTGTGGGATTAGGATGATAATCGCTTTTGCAATGTTGGGTAGATAGTCATATTCTGGGACTCTATCCTGTCATGCTGAAAACTCACTAGGATTTGGAGTCAATGAGTACATGCTCAAGAAGGTAGTGGTTCTCTCCGTAGGACAGGTGAATCCCTAGGTACAATTGCATGTTTAGACCTATAGACTGGTCCATAACGGGACATTGAGTTGGAATCCTTTTCTATCCATCAGTCATCTCCAAAGAACAAGACAGCCAGATTCTTCTTACATTTCTCTAAAGCTGACCCTCCCACATTGTTCTACAATGTATTAACTGAGGAATACAATTCAATGACTGCTGTGTTAATTAAATTTTGTTCTCGATCTTTCAACCCCCCTAGCAGCCCCATCCTTTGTCATGTGACTTTTCCGATTATTGGTGAGTCAGTTTCCCTGCTGCATTGATGCTGGGCTTGGCAACTGTATTAGTTTCCTCATTGCTGCTGTAACAAATTATCAAAACTTAGTGATTTTGAATAATACTAATTTATTATTTTATAGTTCTGGAGGTTAGAAGTTCACAAACGATTTTTTTTCATGGCTAAAGCCAACATGTTGTGTTCCTCCTGGAGTCTCTAAGGCAGAATCAGTTCCTTGCTGTTCAGGTTTTAGTGGCTGCCCTCATTCTTTTGTTCATGCCCCAGCCCCAACACTGGCATTACTCTGGCCTCTGCTTCCATGATCATATCTCCTTCTCACTCTGATCTTCCTGCCTATTTACATAATTCAGAATAATCTTGCATCTCAATATCTTAACTTAATAACATGTGCAAAGTCCCTTTTGCCATGTAAGGTAATATATTAATTAACAACTACCGGGGATTAGGACAGAGGTATCATTGGGGGACCATTATTCTTCCCACACAGCAAAGTTACTTTCTTTGGTCAGAGAAGCAAAGGCAGAAGTGATGGTTTACTAGTCAAGTCCAGGCCTGAAAAGACAACACATGTTTCCACTCATCTCTCCTATGGTTCTGTCATTACCATGAAAAGAACCCATCCTAGATAGCTTGCTACACTAAGGAAGATAGGAGGCACGTAAAGTAGACCTGATTCCAACCTACAGCTCCAGCTAGGTCAAACTCCGTCATCCACGCTCAGGTGACCTTGAGTCCACCAATATGCAGATGCTTGATTGAGAAGAAAAAAGCATTTGTTGATTTATTAAAATAAACCTCAGGGAATTTTGTTATGTGGCAATACTGTGGTAATGACTAGCTGATATAGTTGTACTTGGTTCAAAGCTTGAAGTAAAAATCTTGGGCTGTGTGAGGCTTCCAGGACATGAACATCTGATGCCCTGATACAGTGAAGAGTTACAGTTATGCTTGAAGTTTTGCTCTGATATCTGTTTAATCTACACATAACACTTACTGCACATCTCACTTTCTTGAACATTGGTGGACCCAGTTATATGTGAAGAAGTTCCAAAGATTTTGAAAGAACATATTCTAATCTGAGCTTCTTCCAGGGACTTAGATATTTTCTCAAACATGACTCCAAAGAAAATTTAATTCAACTCCATTACACATACTTTACTCATCTTGTTAGAGATATGAAATGATCAATAATAGAGGTCTAATTAAAATGACAGTGACATGTCTGTCTAATTTTCTGCTTGAACTGGATTATAATAATAACTGATGAAAATTCCCAATATGCCCATTGCCAGCACATTTTCCTGTGCCGTATGTATCTCAGTGATGTTAATTGATGATAGTGGTATGAATTTGACATTACTAGATATTGAAGATATGAGTAAAATACCTGTTTTACAAAACTGCCTGCATTTGGAAGATGTGGTTGAGGAAGGAGTTTGAAGACTTAAGATTAAGATGACACTCACTCTTGACATTCAGGGACAATCCCAGTTTTAAATATTCCATTCAGCATTTCAGATCACCTGACAGCCAACATGATCTGATTTGAGGATCAAAATATAAAGGGAAGGTGCTTTGATGGCTCTTTGCAGATTTTCAGCCACTTATTATCCACTTCAGGAGGCAAACAACTGACCTTATTTAAAAAAAAATCTGTAAAATGTTTTAAGGTGTTTTCCATGCAGAGACAATTAATCCAGAAAGGGAATAACTCTAAAAAATGCACATTTTTCAGAAAGTTGAATATAATTTTTACTTGCAAAAGAACATTCAACACATAAATGGAAAATATTCAATATACAAATATCAGCTTCTTTAGAATTGTAATTTTAATTGCTAAGACGAATGTTGAAGCTGATTTAGCACCAGAATCATAATTGACCATAAATTTTATCTTGCTTTTATAACCATTCCTGCAAGACTGAATTTAGTTTCAGAGCTGAAGTGAAGCATCCCCGTAAGATGTTATAGATTGAATTGTGTCCTCCGAAAAGATGTTGAAGACCTAATGCCCAGTACCATGATTATGACCTTATTTGGAAATGGCGTCTTTGCAGCAAGTCCAGTTAAGATAAGGTCATTAGGTGGGGAGTAATCCAATATGATTAATGTCCTTATAAAAGAGGAAATTTCAACAAAGACTCAGATGTCCAGAGAAGGAAAATGATGTGAAGACGTAAGAAGCCATCATTCTCAGCAAACTAACACAGGAACAGAAAACCAAACACCACATGTTCTCAGTCATAAGCAGGAGCTGAACAATGAGAACACATGGACACAGGGAGGGGAACAACACACACCATGGCCTATTGGAGGGTGGGAGTTGA
Organism: Cacajao melanocephalus; assembly: GCA_963573385.1. Lineage (NCBI taxonomy): Eukaryota > Metazoa > Chordata > Mammalia > Primates > Pitheciidae > Cacajao > Cacajao melanocephalus. The sequence goes on along the minus strand of CAUYLG010039399.1, from coordinate 28,236 downwards.
GGGGAGGGAACTTAGAGGACGGGTCAATAGGTGCAGCAAACCACCATGACACACATATACCTATATAACAAACTTGCATATTCTGCACATATATCCCATTTTTAGAAGAAATAAAGAAAAAAACAATAATTTTTTTTTTTTAAACCCATAATTTACAAACCAAAGCATGCCTGAGGATATCAGAACCTAAGAGAGAGGCATAGAATAGATTCCTTCTTACAGCTCTCGGAAGAAATCAGCCCTGCTGACAACACCTTTGTCTTGTACTTCTAGCCTCTAGAGCTATGAAACAATCAATTTTTGTGGTATTCGCCACATCACCACACAGTTTGTAGTGCTTTATTATGGCAGACCTAAGAAACTAATGTGGATGCCAAACTTGCTCTGGTTCCTTTGAAATATTACAGATTAGAAGCTATTGATTACAGTATTCCAAAAATAATCCACAAAAGATGCATTATTCTGTTCTCCAGCGTACATGTGTTACTAAACAAATAGCCACTGCTCAAGCCCCAGGCTGAAGTTCTTGACCCATTCAAACCTACTGAAGTAAATATAGTCATGCATCACTTAAGGATGGGGACATGTTCTGAGAAGGACATCATTAGTCAATTTTGTCATTGTGTAAACATCATAGAATGTGCTTACACAAGTTTAGATGGAATAGCCCACTCCATTATACAGCCCAATTATAATCTCATGAGCCTACCCTGGTACAGGCAGTCGTTCATTCACGAAAACATCATTATGTGGCGTGTGACTGTAGTCTCCTTGTTTTTTAAAATTAAAATTTTCATGAAATATGCAATGAGCTCCAAATAGCTCCAGATTCAAAGTCTAGAAAAATAATCAGTATTTAAAAAATAAGACACTTAGTGCAAGTTTATTTATATTTTTCATGGCTCTTTAAGACATTTAAATATCTGTCACACATTCAAGACAATCTAAACCAAACTAATGGTTACTTTTAGTGTTACTGGAATATTGGTTTCAAATAGCTGCAATGTACTCAGGTTTTCAGTGATGGTGTAAAGAATGTCAAATCGGTGTGCTAACCCTTTTAGAGAGCCAACATTGCTACCTCCACTTTCTGCATTTATTTGGCAACTTCAGGATGCCTCCCTCACTTATATTTTCCCCACCTCCCTCGTCAACTCTTGCCCTCAGGAATGCCTTTGTAGTCTTTCACACCACGATGCTAATAAATTTAAGTAAATATGTTAACTTTACCAGGACCACCCTGCACCTGTTTTTATAAATAAAGTTTTATTGTCAGGCTGCCAATTTTCATGCTATCTATAGCTGCTTTCCAGCCATGTTTGCCATGCTAAGTAGCTACAACAGTGTCTGGCGTCCTGCAAAGCCAAAAGTATTTAATCTTTGGTCCGTTACAGAAAAAAAAATCTGCCAACTTCTATTTTATGGCTTCTTTTTCAGTAAAAGCAAAAATATCCCCCACAGAATGTTTAAGTTATATGAAATCTGCAGGACATAGGAGAGTAAATAACGTGGTTGTGGGAGATGTCAATAGACATAGATTTCACATCAAATATGCCACAAAGCCACTTTAAATTTGAATCCAACACAAGTAACATAAAATGGGTAGGGAGGCCACATTTCCATAGCTATATTGTATATGGGCAGCAGCTACCTATGTATATGTGTATGTATATGCGTGTGTGTGTATATATATATATACACACATACATACACATTCAATAGCTATGTGGTCTATAAACATCTGTGTAGTCTATCTAGGGTCTCATTTATTTCTGTTCTTATAATCTGAACTGTTGATTTGTTTCTAGACATGCAAAATATCAGCATATTCCCAAGCCTTCAAGTAGAGGAGATATGTTTTAGTAAATATTAATGAAAGTTTCAATTTCAAAGTTAATGCTTGCCTGATTTGGTTTTCTACCATGTGTCAGTTTCCTGAGTCATACCCCCAGATTGCTATTGTTTGCTAGGGAACAATCTGGACTCTAGTGCCACTGAATCCAAACCTACAAGTTGGAGCATTATCAACAGAGATGGATTTGTTCCACAGTCTCCAATTAATCTTTCTCTGTTCCAACTCCAGCAGCTGTTCCTGCTTTTAGGATGATGGAAATAAAACGCCTATTACACAACCAAAACAATATGCTGTTATTGCTTTTAATATATATATTACTACTCTTGATAATTCACCATCTGATTATCCCATCTGAATTATGCACTTGCCACTCCATCTATGTACAACATCTTTCTGTTGGTTATTAGCAACGCAACGACGAAGGGAAACAAATGATGAAGAAAGCCAACTAAAAGTGCCTCCGTTATATTTCTGAAGAAGTTCTGGAGTCTCTGGGTACTCGAGAGATCATTTCCAAGCACTTTCTTACAACAATGTGAGCTTCGGGGCGTAGAGCATTACCCTTGCAAAGTGTAAAATTCCTAATGAGCGAATGGGAAACATCTTGAGTCTGATGCTGAGGATTCCTGGGTTGGCCTATTTGCAGTAGGTTAACTTTTCTAAAAATAATGTGCCAAACAAAGAATTTGTAGTAGTACACGTGATGTCTAGGATTGAGGTGCAGTCAATTGCAATTTGCTCATTCATTCAACCAATATGTATTGCATGCCTAATAAGTGCTGGGCACTGTTCTAAGTTCTCAGAATATAGTTGCCACCAGCATAGCAAAACATCCCTGCACAAGTGGAACTTCAATTCCAATGAACTTCTGTCTCTAATGTGGGTCACCATGATACAGGGAAAGTCTTAATGGAAAATTAGGAACATCACATTACTGTTTGCTAAAGCTCTTTTTATAGCTATCACAGAACTGCTGGCCTTTTAACACTGTTATTGGTTCATATTTTCTTGTCATTCTTTCCTTCCTTTAGATTTTTAACATTATTCTTCCATTGTCTAAGTGTTTGTTTAAATGCTGCAAATAATTAAAAGCCATCCTGCTGTTCTAATTCTAGGCTTTTAACAATATTGATTTCCTAGGTCCCTTATCCAAGAGATGTTTACTGAGCAGTGTTCTACTATTTTGTTGCTGCATAACAACCACCCGCAAACTTCAAGTGTCTTAAAACATTACACTTATGTGTTGGGACAGGGCTTGGTAGTGATGCCTCATCTTCCTTCCCTGTAGTATTAGGTGGAGAAGTTCAACGGGGGGCCTGCAGTATCCACTCACTGGCAGATAAGTAGGTGCTGGCTGTTGACTGGGAACTTAGCTGGGGCTGTTGACTTGGGGCCTCAGTTCATCTATACATTGACCTTTCCATGGGGTTTCTTGGGTTTCCTCTGAACATGGCAGAGGAATGGATAGACATTCTCCAGCATGAAGACTGAAAGAACATTGCACTCATGGACATGCCTTTGAAATATTCCTGGATGACTGATTCCAGGGAATAAAAGAAAGATCAAAGCAAATAACTCAGGAATGAAGAAAGAATGGTGAAAAAGAAAAAGACTGAGTTTAAGAACCAAATCATTTTAGATCCAGGAATGCAATTATGATTGAAAACAAAGAAAACATATTAAAAATAATAATTGAGAGTCATTGGGAAAGGTGCAAAGAGGATTATACTGTAATAAGTAGCCTTGTTTTAAAAACAGGGAGAGAACAGATAATGGCTAACATTGAAACATGTAGCTAAAAAACAGCATGACTCCAACTTTTAATGTTTTATACTCCTTCATCATAACTTATGAGTTGTGTATAACTCGTAAGAAATGATATAACTTATAAAAAGAAGCATTCATCTACTATTTAACAATTTCTTCACTTTTATTTTAATTTACTTTTTTGCTTAAATATAAGTAAAGCTTAACATGATCTTTGTTACTAAAAATAACATGTAAATTTGATTTATTTTAATGTATTTTTGTTAGCTATCCATCATATATAGATGGTCCCCGACCTAGGATGATTGAACTTTGGATTTTCAGCTTTACAATGGTGTGAAAACAATAGGCATTCAGTAGAAACCATACTTCCGTACTTGAGCACACACACAACCATTCTGTTTTTCATCTTCAGTACAGTATTCAATATAGTGCTGAAGAGATATTTAGGACTTAGGCTTTTTCTTTTCTTTTCTTTCTTTATTTTTTTTTTTTTTTTTTTTTTTGAGACAGGGTCTTGCTGTGCTCACCCAGGCTGGAGTGTAGTAGTGCAATCATAGCTCACTACACACTCCAACTCCTAGGCTCAAGCAATACTCCCACTTCATCCTCTGAATAGCTGGGACTACGACATGTGCCACCCTGCCTGGCTCAGCACTTAGGCTTTAAAATAGGCTTTGCGTTAGATGATTGTGCTCAATGGTAGGCTAAATGCTCGATAGGTTAGCTGTATTAATTGTTTAAGTTTGGCTGGGCTACCCTATGATGTTCAATAGGTTAGCTGTATTAAATGTGCTTTCAACTTAAAATATTTTCAACTCACGAGGGGTTCATAAGGGCACAACCCTACCGTAAGTCAAGGAGCATCTTTCAGTCTGAAGAGAGATGTCTACCACAATCACCAGGTGTTGGCCAGAATGATTCCTGGGTGGTGGGCTTTGCTACGATCTTCTTTTATTTGTACTTTTCAATATTGCATTATTGCTTTTATAATAAGTCTTTGTTTTGTTTTGTTTTTTATGATCATTTACCAAAAAATGGCAGCATTGAGTAGATGCGACAGAGACTGCCTGACCCACAAAGCCTGAAATATTTAGTACTGGGCCCTTTAGAAAATGTTCACCAGCCCAGCTCTAATGCTTTGCCTACTAAAAGGCACCAGCAGTCCATCCAAAGCCCAACCAGGCAGATTAGAAGTGTGAAGCTGCCTGTTCTCATGCCACATGCCTGTCTCTTTTCGACTTGCCTACCATGGTCAGTAAACAACATCTCCTCACAGATTTGGTGTTTCTATAGTTAGGGAAGCATCTACACAAAGGGCTTGTGTACGCCAGAGCTGGCATACATCATCAGTCTCTTCTTAAATGTCACCAAGCCAATATTCAGTGTTATAATGGAGCTGTCAAAACAAACTACAACTCTCTTAAACCACCTGATGGGAAGGCTAAAGGGACAAATAGAGACAGATGGCAATTTGACCTAAAAAGAATCTGAGATGGACTTACTGAGATAGAAAATGCTAACAATTCTGTGTAAAGAACAATTTCAAAGGCTATCTTCTCTAGGATACCTGATTATAGGGAGGTATCAGGCTCATTTCTTTTCAGAAACAAGCCCAGACAAGAATGTATTTTGGGTGGTGTGGACAAGACACTGTCCTCTAAGGATTTTTTCATGTCTTTGTGAAATAACTGAGAGTTACTCTGAAGTACAGGGAAGAAAGAAAATGAGACAGCAAGATGTATTAAAGCCTGCAGACTTTAAAAGAAAAGAAAACATATTCATTTTAGAAAGCCAGAAAATGTAGAATTATGGTGTGATTCTAAAGATAATTCTGTAGCAAAGTGACCCAAACAAGAAAGCAGAAAATAAGAATTGTTTTTACTATTGCTTTCCCAAATCAAAGCTCATGTTATTCAAGGATTTAGTTTCTCTATCAGTCCCTCTCCCCACACCTTTTGCCATTGCATAAAGAAAGCTCAAGGTTTCCTTATGCTGCCAAGTGGAAAAGTCTCAATGCCTATGAGGTCCATCAGAAGTTGGAGCACGTTCCAAACAACTCTGTCCCTTTGGTCCTCCTAGGAAATTGTCTGCAGCAAGTCCATCTCTCCATCCTTCTATGAAAGAAGCAAACATTTCCATCATGATAAGTTGTTCTTCTCCTCTCTGTTGTTGCTTTAAGAGTTAAAAGTAATTTATGCTTCAGTTCTTTATTCTCTAAGGTGGGGAAGCTCTCCTATCACTGATTATTAACTTGATTCTGCCATGTGCCCACTCCAACCTTATAAAGCTGGTTTTTAAAATAAAATAAGACTTTGGACAACACTCAGCAATAGCATGGAAATTCACAGCACGGCAGGAGATGAGAACAGAACACTCAGTAACTCTGCAGGCAGCCCCGTTGAGTGGAAAATCTGCAATCCAGCGATACACGGGCTTTAAATATCATTAGTAAAATTTGTATATAAAAATCTTATATAACACATCAAAGTCAATGATTACAAATATGTATCTATCATAGTGGGTCTTTCAGAAATGTTTCTTCAGGGCATAAGTGTTTGCTCTAAGAGTGAAAATGAATGCATAGAAACTAATTCAATATAGCATCTAAATCTAAATGGAATAGATTTACACTTTAACTTTTAATGCTAGCCATTCTTCCTATTCTCTGTATTGGAAGGACAATCATGAGAGCAGGCACTGACTGAGTAGATAACAAGAAAAGCAATAATCCATCACATGATCAATTGAAAATTGGAGCTATTTTTCTTCTTTACATGGAAAACAATTCTCTCTTTTCTTCTATGAAACCACTCTGCTAAAAAATGTTTTTACAGGCAACAACATTTATATCATTATATGAAATATATCTTTAGAGTTTACTCGTCTTGTCATGGTATTCTTCAGTTTTGTGAAAAACTAACCAGGGAATATTTTCACCAAGAAACTGACAGCAATTAGTAAAGAAAGTAGCAGGTAAAATATGGATTATTAGGAAACAACTGTAGTGGGAAAACCAAAAAGGATGACATGTGGATTTAGATTTCTTTTTATTATGCTACACGTTTCGTTACCTACAATTATTTCCATAATGTAAATTTGGGCATATCAGAGATGAAGGACACACTACTGCCCTATAGTTTTTATTAGTTAATCATGAAACTATGTAACCCTTTAGGGAAAAATCACTCTCATTGGTTCAAGGACGGCAATGGATCAGTGAACCACTGTCAGAGGATACTTACTACCTAATTACTCCTATAAGTACTTAATTACTCCTGAAACTTACCCAATGAACTGTCTTCTATAAAGGACCAGAAACTCAATTGATAGGTTAACAAACTGGCCACAGAAACTTTCAGAAGCCAAAAAGCATATTGGTTGAGGACACAGGTTTGTGAGCCAGACATGCCTAGATTTCAGTCCCAGATGCTCTTCTTACAACCCAGGGGTTAATGTCTTTACACTTCAATATTCTCCTCTGTGATTTGGAAATAATAACGGTCTACCACAAAGGGTTATTGTTCAAGAGCACACACACACACACACACACACACACAGACACACACACACACATATACACACACACGAACTAATCAAGATCTAAAACACACTAAGGATCCCTGATATGGTAGCTATAATTATTATTGACATTACTGGATTGAGTCATACTTGGGACCATACTCCAAGTAAATGCATCCCAGCTTCTGTCAATCTGTAAAGTGGAGTTTTTAAAGGAAGAGATAGACAGTGGGAAATAGCTGTGTAGGAAATGGAACCATAAATCAGCATAGGGAATTATAATATGGTGTCTTGGCAGCATTAAGGTTGATTCTTTGAGGTCATGGTTTTCAACAGAGACCAGACTGCAGTATTTCTCCAGGCAGCCGTATTTCATAAGGCTGCAGTATGTTCAGCTCTATGCTAATCTAGAAGTGGCAGAGACTTTAATTTAATCAGCATTGTCATTTGGCCATGCACATAGAAAGAAGTTGAAGATAAATGCAAAAGTGATGATTCATATGGATTTTAAAACAGGTATGGAGGGGAAAGAAGTCATCAGAGAGTTGAGTGCCAAGAAAAGGAGATAAGATTAATGGGATGGAACTCCTACTGAGGTCAAAGAAATACTGGCTAGTGTTACCAGAAGATGTATGTTGGCAAGATGGAAGGTGGTGATAAGGGAGGAAGACTCATAAAATTGTGATTCTGAAAGTGAATAGTTATTAAAAATAAGGAGAGGAGTAAGTGGCTTAGAATAAAGGACTCAGTAGCTGAAGGTGAGTTTAAGGAAAAAGAAATTATATACATGAAAATTCACCAATATAGCTAATTAAATAACCAAAGATTAAGACAGAAATGATATTAAAGAAAATGACAGCAAGCCAGGAGCTAAAATCTTCCAGAAAGTAGCACAAATGACCCAGAGTTGTGAAATGAAAGCAATGGTGATGGGATACTGGTAATATAACATGAAGATGTGACCTTCAAATCTGGGGATTTAGACAAGCAAGAGGAAAAGATCTGGAAACTGAAATAGCAACAGAATTTGAAACTTAAATGAAGACCACTAATCCTGGGATTATGGGAGGCAATCAAAGAGATATATACAGAAGAAATTAATAACTTCCTCATGTTTCCCTCCAATTTTAACCACTGAACAAATATGATAGTTTGACATGAATTTTGCAGCATTCACCAAGTCTTTTGAGATTTGATTATTCAAAAATTATTCTGTTAGTAGTAAGAAATAATCATCCATCACTCTCTATTGAAAAGGGCTTTGAAGAGTATATCTCTGAAGAAAATGGAGTAACTAGTTGACCTTTTCAGCATATGGTACAAATGGAATTGATTTCGTAGCAAATACCCTCAACAGAAACTTCTCCAATGTGACCTAAAAGTGTTGCATTGTCTGCTTCAGAATTTTTGAAAATGTTCAAATTCTCTTTCCTGACAAGTGGTAAAGCATAAATTAATATTTTCATTTGTGTATGATATTTATGTGACTTTTCTTTTTGCTGCAACACTGAAACAAAGAGGATAAATTACTCTGCTGCAACAGCTGATATGCAGTGTTGCTACTTGCCACTCCTCAAATCAGCCTACTTTTCCAAAACTGATAGACTCTATGATATAATAATTCTAACAATAACCAAGAGCTAGGCAAGACATTTTCTGGTGAAAAAATAACTTGGAACATCATTTTATAGTCCAAATATTATGATGCAGAAGAGAAAATATGTAATAATTTTCAAGATTAAGAACAGACTTGAAGAATCTTGACAATTTGAACACGTGACAGTGGGCCCTGCTACCCACACTTCTGCTCCCAATCCTGGGGGTTTACTTTCCTTTGCTATAGCGTACATTATAGGAAAGATGGAGAAGCAATGTTTTAAATCAACCATCATTGGCCTGAAAATTACTCCAACCGCCTCCTCTTTTTCTTTCATTTTTTCTTCCTACTCTTACCTTCGCCGTTTCTAGAAAGAGTGACTCTACAGGTGAGGCTTAAACTAAGGATCCTAACAATGGACTAGGTGAAACGTGGGGATGAAGCTATGGGTTCAGCTGACAGGAAAAGGAGGAGGATCCTATGCAGAGTGGTTCCAGAAAATTCCAACCAGCTGTCTGCTGACTATGGATACCTCATAAGTATAATTGATTGAGCGTTGCAGGCATACATTACTGCAAGTCATTTTGACACAGGTCACCTCTCTATATAAGCAAGGATACATTTCAAATGACCTACTTTAAACAGCAACTATACAGCTACTAATAATAATTTACATCTTGATACTGCTTTACAGCTTTCAAGGCCTCATCACATACAGAGGCAATGTGCAACGATCCAAAGCCTATTTACAAATCTGTGGGCTATCCAGACCATTTGCATTTCCCCACCTTTCTGCATCTCACTGCTTTTTAGTGCTGTGGAGAAAGAGGAGATCCCCCAGGATCAAGTTTACTATGTATTAGCAGCCACCACAATGACGACAGTTGGAGGAGGTTTAACCAATAACCTCAGTGGCGACTCCAGGTTTGTGGACTGCCTTCCTCTTTGTGTATTCCTCTTATCATTTAACTATAAGGGGAGAAATAATTTCTAATACATTTCTCCTTTCTACCAGAGTCATAGCAAAAGTGAGTCATTTCAATAATCACTGTGTTTCTACCTGTTCCAATCCCAGCCTCTGCATTCTTAAGGGACATATTGTAAAGTTTCTGCTGCTTCAACCTCCAAATAATGCCTCCATTCTCTCTCCTTTTCACCTTCCATAATAGTTTTGCCACCAAGCCTCTCCTACAGAGAAATTCTAGAATTTCCACTCCAGTGTTGGCAGACGCATTCACCCAAGAGAGGAATGAAGAAGAGGCATCAAAGAAAGAAGAGACATGAAACCAGGTCACCTTGTGAAGAGGATTGCATGTTCAATGTGAGAAGTAGCTTTTTATTTTGTCCATTATCCTTAGCAGGCAAGCATTTTTTTTTCAATTTTTTTTCCTTTTGTGTGAATGGGTATAATAATTTATTGGGTTGAACCAGGAGGCAGCGCTTGAAAGAACAGGATGAGGCTGTTTAGAAATCTCAATTTTGCTGGGTGCTTCAAATGCACACAAACCTCAGGTTGCTTTGACTTCCTAATTCCATATGCTTTATAAAGATTACAAAGGCAAGCACTCTGTAACACTTCAGAAAAAGGGCCCAATTTTTATACAGTTATGAAGTACAAGGAGGTTATAAAGTAGCACTAGATGCCTTCCTATTATCACAATCACTCTTGAAGTCAGTATTTTTTAATCCTCAATTTAAAGACGAGGAAATTGTGGCTCAGAGAAGTACAGTAACTTGCTCAAAGTTTACAGCTGGCAAGCGGGGGATTCTGAAACAGATCTGTGACACTCCAAAGCTCAGATTTCATTTGGAAATTTTAGGAACCTGGTTTTCCATATGAGCAAAACAGCATTCCTAAATGTAGGATGTTGTCCACAAGTCTAAGATTAGACAGACATCTGGAGGTCCTATCTCCCAGCACCACTGTGTAGAGCGGCAATGCAACAGTGGCCGATTCCCTCTGCTTCCAAGGCTGGTAGACATAATTATTCACCCTACCATGAGGCTCAGTCCTCATATGCCCTCCACAGGTGCCCTGAGGAATCTGCTCTAGGACAGGTTTCTCTTTTGTGTTTTTCTCTTCTGGTCCTGCTTCTTGTTCTGCTCTAATTTAACACCTGGTCGCCACTCCACCTTCGGCCCCAGCGAAAGTTCCATCTCACTCCTGCATCTAGATCTCAGCCTCCCAGCCCTTCAAAGTCAACCTCTTGCCCTGCAATTGCCTCAGCTTCAGTGTTGGAGCACTTACCCCAGCTCAGTCTTGGACTCTGTTTAGGGATTGCCTAATCATATTCTATTTCATGTACCATATTCCCCACATGTGTTACATATTCTGTTTCATATCTAATGCTTGAATACAGAGCCATGGCTCCAGAACAAGAGACCATATGTAGTCTTCACATTTTACATGTGAGTCTTTCACCTAGCCCTTCAGACTTGCCTGGATTCCCTCCTCCAGTCTTGTCCTCTACGCTCTCCGAGCCAAACCTGCAGTTTTTGATGCAGCTGCATCTAAAAGTGTAACCAGAGCAACAAAACAGATCAGGCACCTGCATGCCAACTATGACATTCAAGCTTGTATGTGTGAGTGGAGAAGGCTAGAGAGAGTTCTTGTTTCGACCCTTGTATACTTAAGATGGGAGACACTGACTGGCCTTCCAAGTAGTTGGAGCCCATAGTGTTTCCTCAGCCTCGCACAAGGAGAGGTGATTTGGAAGGCAGCCTCTTGCAGTGAGTTTAAATAGTTTAAATTGTTCTCTAGACTAGCTTCATCTCTATTCTCTTGAGACTTCAAAGAAAATTGTCCTATGAAACCAGGAAGTAGGCCAATCCCAAACTATAATTTCAAAGAAGATAACCAGAGGAGACCTCTAACCTTGGAGGTCTTGGGCATAGGATAGGGTTCTCTAAAAATGGGCAAAAACACTGGCGGGACAGAGCAGCAAGGCCAAGCATACGGGTAGGTTATGGGATGGTTTTTGTTCATTTATTGAGTGATTGAGTGACAACAAAGAGTGTCAAGCAATGTAAAAATGAACAAGAAAATATGCAAGCACCATATATGTGCAGAAAGCAGGCTGCCACCGTAGGGCAGAGGGAGAGGGTGTCCAGCAGCTCTGCAGCTGTAGCCCTTGGTCAGCTGAAGACAAATACATATTAAATGGTCACGCAATTGCCCTGTGACATAGGAATTCCCAAGCTGGAAATATTTTTTGCTTTCTCTGGGTACAAAGCCATGCTTCAGGGAAGAGTACTGGTGAAGGATGTTCTTAAGAACCTATGTTAAAGGTGAGCAGCCCCATTGCTGCTCTTTTTTCCCCAACATAGTCTTTCTCAAAAGAGATAGCATAAAATAATGAACTTTTCCACAATTATGGATGATAAGAGGAAGTAATTAACATTCACATGAACCCACACATATCTATGGCAAAAAAAAAAAAAGTTAGAAGGAAGATTCACACATACACACACACACACACACACACACACACACCCTATACACCCTACCCCAGCCCCACACAAACAACTCTCCTGGGCTCTAATATTATTTCTCATTCAAATCCAGCTACATTAGATGCCTGTTTATTCCTCAAACGCATGCTGCCTATCCCTGCCTTAAGAACATCGCCCAAATGACTATTCCTTCTTTCTGACATTCTGTAGGACTTTGGACAGCCTCCTTCAAGTGTTTGCTTAAATATCAACAAGATCAATCAAGACGGACTTTATGAGTTTTGTCTGAACAACTGAGACAAAGGAGCTTTCGTTAGCTGGAGTGTTGCTAAAAAGAAATGAGGATGAATTTGGAGATGCATTATGATAACTACATATTTACAATGGGAAGGAGAACTGGAGAAGTGGGGCATTTCAAAGTGGAAATAGCAAAAATGAGGACTTCGATGTGCGCTTTGCACATTCATGCTACATGAGACATATCCATCTTTACTGGGCATAAATCAGGGGTGACAGATTCAAATGCTTACCGGCAGGTGCAAATCTAAAAGAACACCTAGGCATAAAGTGAATGATCATTGTACTGGGTATTTCACTCAGTGTACACAAGATGATTTGGAGTACATATATATGCAAGACCAATATTACCAGATTCTTCCAGTTTCTCAAGAGAAGCTGAAAATTCATAGTTTTAATGTGAAATATTCTTATTTTTAAAGGTTGGCAGGCAATTAAAAAAATTTTTAATATTGCAATCTAAACAAAAGATTATGTGTTAAAGTTACATTTTTATATTCCAGTGCAGAAACAAAGTTTAGTTATATCATAGATATTATGATTTGCTGGAATTTAATAAACACTATTCCAAAACTTTATTTCATAAAGTTGAAATAGAATTCTTACTGTCCAGAAACTTGTGGTCTTGTCAGTTGAAATTATTTTTGTTTTGTTTTTGTTTTTAATGTTCCTGAAGCTAGGTAGATTGGAATAATTTGTTGTTGCTAAGAAAGGCTGATTTAATTTAATTTTGACTGACAAGGCCTTATTAAAAGTACCAGTATGTAGTCTCTTGACTTGTTTCCATTGGTGTGTCTTTGTGTATGTATTTGTGTGTATGTGTGCATGGTGGGTGCAGGGATGGAAGGGAAGGAAACACCTGCGTCTCAGTCCTTTCAGGCTGCTCTAACTGAATGCTATAGACTGGGTGACTTATAAACAACAGACATTTATTGCTTACAGCTCTGGAGGCTGGGAGTCAAAATCAAGGTGTGGCAGATTCAGCTTCTGGTGAGAACCTGCTTCCTGGTTCATAGAAGGCGCTTTCTTGCTGTGTCTTCACGCGGTGGAAGGGACAAGGGAGCTCTCTCTCTGGGATCTCTTTTATATGGAAACTAATCCCATTCATGGGGCTCCACTCTCGTGACCTCATCACCTCCCAGAGGCCCCACCTCCTAACATCATCCCCTCGGGGAGGTTAGAATTTCAACATATGAATGTTGAGGGGACCCAAACATTCAGTCCAACTTACTCAGTTTTCTCTGTCTCAGGTTATTACTAAAGAGACACTACACATCACCTAGTTACACAACCAGAATATTCACACATGGGGGTGGTTCCCAGAAGAGTGCATATAACATGCCCCATTTGCACGAGCAACACACGATACACGTTTCTTTTTGAATAGACACTTGTCTTTTCAGAAAGCACTCGTAAGCTGCTAACAATTTCTGAGGACGTGGATCTAGATTACTTTTGATTATCTTGTTTTGCTATTAATTGTGTTTGTTTATTTATTTATTTTAGAGACAGGGTGACAGGGTCTCACTCCACCAGGCTGGAGTGCAGTGGTGTGATCATAAGGGCAGCCTCCAACTCCTGGGCTCAGGCAATCCTCCAGCCTCAGCCTCCCAAGTAGCTGGGACTATGCGGTCTTTCAATGTTACCCAGGCTGCTCTCAAATTCCTGGCCTCAAGCAGTCCTCCCACCCCAGCCTCCCAAAGTGCTGGGTTACAGGTGTGAGCCACCATGCCCAGCCCCACTATTTTTTTTTCTTTTTTTTTACTTTAAGTTCTGGGGTACATGTACAGATCATACAGGATTGTTACATGGGTATACACATGCCATGGTGGTTTGCTGCCTCCATCCCCTCGTCAGCTACATTAGGTATAAGCACGTACGTATATGTGAGATTTTTTTTGAATAAATCGTAATTAATAACAATAAAATTTAAAAACCAAAATAAAATAAATAAATGGGAGGAGGGAAGGAAGCTGGGAGGTATCATTAGAGTTGTGTTTCCTCTTGTGTTGATCCCCAGCTGTGCTGGTCCCTTATACTTCAATCATCAAAAGTCAGAAAGCATGAAAGCTCCCAAGAGGGTTATTTATGTCAGCAGCACTTTCATAGCATGTGAGTGAGGAGGCATCTTCCAGGTAAGCACACTGCTGGGTAATAACTACTGCCGAGCAACAACACTCTTACAGAAATTGTCCGGAGAATAGATTTACGTGGAAATAGAATTAGATGCATCCAAAGGAGACTGCTGGGGAAAGGCACGTGTATGCAATAATATGCAAATGTGGTTTTAAAACTCTCAATTTGGGCAGATTTCCACTGGATTGACAAGCTCTTTTATATTGTCTGGGGTCGTTTCAATTGTGGGTCAAGACTATCTTCCCCTGGACTGTTCAGAAGCACCCCCTCAGTGGTCACCTGTAGGGTACCTGAACAATGATCACCTGTTGGGTTCCTGAATGATGCCCACCTAGGAGAAACATCATCTGCCACTAGGTATAGCCCCACTCACACAACCATAAATTGCCAGGGATGGCTAATTTAAGCACACACATCTTTCCCTTCCCCGAGGATTTTCTTTTCAAGCTACCTAAGAAGACTTTTGTTGCAGTCTGATTGCCCCTGGCTGGGCACTACTCAACACCTTATGAGGTGAACCTCTGGGCACATGAGACACCCAGAGATCATTTTAAAACCTGATTGCATTGGGAAATGCATTTGCTGCTTACAGCTAGTTTGGTTAACACCACATTACAAATGCTCTTGGTCAGAACAGAACAAATCATGAATAGAAAACTCAGGCAAATACTCGAGATCATGAGCTCTCCAGGAATGTTTGTGTTTTCCTCCTCTGCTCATAGCTCAGGGGAAAGGGACCAGACCTTCTCTATATATGCACATATATATATATAGAGAGAGAATTAACACTGTATTTCAAGTGCCACTGCCTTGAAGACAGAAATGATTGAAGCATCTCTGCCCACAGCCAACCCATCATTCTTCCAGCCAGTCTGTCCAATTGGGACCTCAGACATCCCTGTCACTTGAAGTGTTTTAAATCACCCCTCCTTTCCCAAAGAGTGCAATGTAAACATTCTCAAGTGAAAAGTTAGTCCTAGAGATAAAGTGCTGGTCAAAGCTCATGGCAAGCCTGGCACAGTGGCTGTTGCCTGTAATCCCAGCACTTTAGGGGGCCAAGGCAGGAGGATTGCTGGAGCCTAGGAGTTCAAGGCCAGCCTGGGCAACATAACAAGACCCCAAGTTGAAAGAAAGCAAAAAAATAAAAAAAAATAAAGAGAGAGAGAGAAAGAAAGAAAGAAAGGAAGAGAAAAAGAAAGAAAGGAAACAGCGCCCATGAGGATAGCGGGATATCCAGGCCACTGCTCTTGGGTTCTGAATGACTTCAGCATGAGTGACTAGGGCAATTTATGATCCCTGAATTGTACCTCCTACTATTTGACTTAATGATAATGGCACTTAACTACTTAATCTTTCCTTCCAAGGCACTCTTAAAGCAGCTACAGCACTTAGCGTATCTTTCCTCTGACAAATTATCCTCCATTATGTAACCCATGTCTGTTTCTCCTCCTAAACTTGGGATAGCGCCTTGTTCATGTTATCAAAAGCCACTGGACCTTGCAGGATGAGCTCTCCCAGCTGAGCAGCTGCTAGTGTCAGAGCAGTGATGGTGGTGTGTCTACAGAATAATTCTTCTCATTGCAGTGGAGCAGAAGGAGGAGTTGGTCAGGATTTTCAACTGTGCTGTATTCTGCTCACATTTACACAAAACCCAGGGTAGAATCTGCATATCCAGAGTCTCAATGATTTTGGATCCTTTTGAAATACACTTAAGACAAAAAAAATATATATATATATATAATATGTATATGTATGTATGTATATATATATGTATGTGTGTGTGTATATATATATGTATGTGTGTGTGTGTATATATATATATATGTATATATATCCCTGTAACTAACACCCAAATTAAGATACAGAATTTTCTTTCATGTTTCTTTCCAGTAATCTCCTCCCTTTGTTCCACGCAGCAACCTCCGTACTTTCTATACTTGCAGATTATCTTTGCCATTATGAAACTTCATAAACTGAATCATACAGTATCTATTCTTGTGACTGGCTTCTTTTACAACCTTTTTGTCTGTGATAATCACTCAATGCATTGTACACATAGTTCATTCTTTCTTTCTTTTTTGAGATGGAGTCTCGCTCTGTCGCCAGGCTGGAATGCAGTGGTGTGATCTCGGCTCACTGCAACCTCTGACTCCCTGATTCAAGCTATTATTCTGCCTCAGCCTCCTGAGTACCTGGGATTACAGGCACGCGCCACCACGCCCAGCTAATTTTTGTATTTTTAGTAGAGATGGGGTTTTACCATGTTGGCCAGGATGGTGTCGATCTCTTCCTGACTCCCTGATCCACCAGCCTTGCCCTCCCAAAGTGCTGGGATTACAAGTGTGAGCCACCATGCCCGGCCCATTCTTTTTCATTGCTATGGAGTAATCCACTTTTAAGAATATACTGAGCTGCAAGCAGTAGCTCACACCTGTAATCCCAGCACTTTGGGAGGCCAAGGTGAGCAGATTGCTTGAGCTCAGGAGTTTGAGACCAGCATGGGCAACATGGCGAAACCCCATCTCCACAAAAAAAAAAACACAAAAATTAGCCAGGTGTGGTAATGCACACCTGTAGTCCCAGCTACTCAGGAAGCTGAGGTGGGAGGATGGCTTGAGCCTGGAAGGTGCAGGTTGCAGCGAACCAATATGGTACCACCGCACTCCAGTCTAGGCAACAGAGCAAGACCCTGTTTCAAGAAAAATTAAAAAAAGAACATATTGAAATTTTTAATCCATTATCCTGTGATGAACATTTGGGTTGTTTCCAGTGTGAGACCATTGTGAATAAAGCTGCTGTGACATTCTTATAAATGTTTTTTGATGGACATGAATTTATTTATCTTGGGTGTATACCTAAGAGCCAAATCCAGTCTGCTGCCTATTTCCGTACATCCCACAAGTACAATGAGTATTAGAAAAAAATCAAAAGAAAAATATTTCATGATGTGAAAAATATATGAAATTCAAATGTCAGGCCAGGTGCTGTGGCTCATACCTGTAATCTCAGCACTTTGGGAGACCAAGGCTGGCAGATCATTTGAGGTCAGGAGTTTGAGACTAGCCTGACCAACATGGTGAAACCCTGTCTCTACTCAAATACAAAAATTAGCCGGGCGTAGTGATGAATGCCTGCAATCCCAGCTACTCAGGAGGCTGAGGCAGGAGAATCACTTGAACGCAGAAGGCAGAGGTTGCAGTGAGCTGAGATTATGCCACTGCAGCACTCCAGCCTGGGTGACAAGAGTGAGACTCTGTCTCAAAAATTAAAAATAAAAAATTTTTAAATTCAAATTTCAGTGTTCATAAATAAAGTTTTATTAGCACACAGCCATGCTCCTCTGTTTACATGTTGTTCATGGCTACTTTCATATTATAACAACAGAGTTAAGTAGTTGTGACCAAAATCATACTGCCCACAAAGTCTATCTGGCCCTTTACAGAAAAAGGTTGCTAATCCTTATCTTACAGAATTCAATGGTTGAAGTGAAGTGTGGTCCTATTAAATCAATAAAATTGCATTTAACAGAAAATATTTTACAGTGTTTGAAGTCTTTAATTTAAATAATTTAATTAAAAATTCAGTTTCTCAGTCACACTAGCCACACTGCCACACTTCAAGTGTTCAATAGCCACATGTGGCAAGTGGCTACCATGTTAAATAACATAGTTGTAGATGCTTTTCTACAATGTTTGACAAGGGATTCCCTGATTTTGTGCTTACAACAACTGTATAAGGCAGGTGCTGTTGGTATATGTTTTCCTCCAGTGAGTCACTTGAAACAGAGAAATTAAGAAACTTGCCTGAGGCCACACAAATAAAAGGTAATGAAGGAAAGATTCAAAATGAGGTAGCCTATTGCTGGGACCTACATTCCCAGCCACAAGGCTATACTGCTATCCTGAGTATTAAAATTCTTTCAAGTACGGATTTGAACATTTAGCATGAAACTGTGCCATTTCAGAAAATGACCTAGAGAAAACCTGCTCAAATATCTGCATTTTGCAGGTGAGGAAATAAGCCCAGGAAAGGGAGAGCAAGACTTGTCTGAGTCATGCAGCAATACAGTGGCAGAGCTATGACCTTAACAAAAATTCTTGACTCCTGACTCCTGGCTCCCTTCTCTCCCACTACTTTTTGTTAACCTATTCACTTAGACCAGCTACTTATAGGTTAACAAAGAATTACGACAATAATGTTCTGCAGTTCCAAAGTGAAACCATCCCTACACATTTTCCTGAAGTTACTTTGGGGAAAAACAAAAAATAACAACAACAAACATCGAGCCAATGTTATCAACCCAGGCCTGGGTAATCAAAGCCATCTAGTCTCCTATTATCCTCCTGTCTACCCACTGATGTGAAATGCATCTTGCCAATTAGGAAATGGGTAGGTAATAGCTGGATGGTGGGGTGGAGGTTACAACGGGAAGGGTGATATTGTAAATTTTTGGCAGAGGAGGATGGTTAATAAGTTAAATTTCCTAATCCCAGGAGTGAGTTAGGAG
Source organism: Cacajao melanocephalus (assembly GCA_963573385.1). Taxonomy (NCBI): domain Eukaryota; kingdom Metazoa; phylum Chordata; class Mammalia; order Primates; family Pitheciidae; genus Cacajao; species Cacajao melanocephalus. The sequence goes on along the minus strand of CAUYLG010039399.1, from coordinate 9,102 downwards.
GTCCACAATCCACTGGGCTCTGCTGCTAGCAAGCAGTATCCCCTTTATTTTACCTCTTTGGTCTTCAATTTCCCCACTATGTCTCTTCCAACTTATATCCTCTATATCCATCCCATACCCTGCATTTCTCTGAAGAAGGGCTCTTCACTGGGCTCCACGAACAGGCCATAAGGATCCAGAAACCCCTGACATTGAAGGAAACATTCTTTACATAATGCCAAGTGTATTTTCCTGCTAAGATCCAGAGCTTTTACTAGATTGTCAAAGAATGCCACAACAAATATTTTTGCAAATAAATAAGGTGGAAATCCACAGCTGAGAAGGCTGGGGAGAACTTTTGGGGAGGAACAACAATAGAGCTAACGACAGGGGTATGGTCTAGAGGGACAGAACCCCTAGAAAACACAAGTGCCCAGCCGTATAGGTGAACCCGCACAGGTGAACTTTGTCCAGAAGAGCTCTGTGTTTCCCTGCAGCAGGGCTGAGAGAGGGGTAAAGGAAATTGCCAAAGGAATCACTGAGGAAAAAAAGGAAAGAGGGATTGGGTTGAACGTTCATCAGAAAGGATGAGTTGACCTTAGCTTAATGGGACATCCCAACATAGTATTTAGTGCTCAAAATACAGAGACTTTATATGGACACACACACACACGCGCACACACACACGCACACACCCCACACACACACACATACAGACACACACATAGTCAGCTACAACCTTACCTCCTGGGCTTCTTTCTTCACCCTTGGGCTTCCTATCCTGTCTTTTCTATGAATTAACAAACTGGTTGTCACACTCAAAAGATTTCTCTCCTAGCCCTAAGATACAGGGAGGGTTTGTTAAATAGGCAAAGCACAGGGACCCCCACCCTCAATTCAACTAGAGAATATCTGCTTTCATCTTTCCTCGAATAAAATGATTCTTATTTGAAAACAAAGCCACAGAAACAGGACTCAATGCTGCAAAATCCTTCTACCTTTCTTGTATGATATTAAAACAAAAACAAAACAAAACAAAAGACTAGAGCACAGGAAACAAGCTGTCAGGATTAGAGTTCCTCCGTCTTTATCCTTATTTTACAGAAGGCTTTCTCAGTCTCAACATTACTGACATTTTAGACTAGATAAGTTTGTTGTTGTTGGAAGAGAGGGTCCTGTCCTCTGCAGTGTAGGGTGTTGAGCAGCATCCCTGGCCTCTACGGGTTAGATGCCAGGCAGTCCCCCTCCACAGCTGGGACAACCAAAAATGTCACCTCACATTGCCAAAAATCATCTGAGTTAAGAACAATTGTTTTACAGATAAGGGAGGAGTCAAAAGGGAACTCAATGATTTGCCTCAGTATCTTCTTGGCAGCAGAATCGTTACCACAACAGTGGTTCACAAATTTTGAGATTTCACAAAATAGGAAAAATGTCTCCCCCAACAATAACAGCAACAAAAATGAAGAAAGCCAACATAAAGCTGCCAACAGTTTATCTCATCAAGAATCTTACCCCAAACTATTACCCATTATCAATTTCATAAAGGACACTTAGCAAGAGAAACCAAAAAAAACCCAAACTTAAATTTCACTACATTTAGTTTCATAAATAACTCATTCTTTTGTCCCAATTCTCTCTCCTTCCACTGCAAACTGTGCCAGACTGCAACCAGACCATAAACCAGTTTGGGGAACACAGCCCCAGAGCCTACATGAATCATGCCATTGCACTATCAGAGTTCACAGGCTCCCAAAAGGATTACCGAAAAGAAATCATGGGGTCTGTCACGTTGACTAAAAAAAAAAAAAAATACATCTTTATTTTCCCTACTGTAACTGAAATTTAGCATTTCTTCCCATTATGAATACAGGCAATAAGCCATTATAGCATCACTAGCAATACTTGTAACTTTGTTACCTATCAGATCAGGTATTTTTATATCACATTACAGTTGTAGACATCTTTAAGTATTATTTATGCATATTACTACTTTGAAAAAGTAGTGGCTATTTCAATCACTGTTAGATGTTTTACTTAATGCATTAATAAACAAGTATGTATGTTCTGGGGTTTGGGGGTGGTTGCTCACTGCAACCTCCACCTTCTGGGTTCAAGCTAGTCTCCTGCCTGAGCCTCCTGAGTAGCAGGGAATACAAGCACGTGCCACTAGGCCCAGCTAATTTTTGTATTTTTAGTAGAGGCAAGGTTTTACCATGTTGGCCAGGATGGTCTTGAACTCCTGGCCTCAAGTGATCTGCCCACCTCAGCCTCCCAGAGTACTGGGATTATAGGTATGAGCCACCGTGCCAGGCCTAGAAGCATGTATGTTGTTTTATAACAATTTCTTTTAACTATTTTAGTGATTATTTTAGTATAATTGGTTTCCATTATAATCCTGTGTCTTTGTTGCATTTAAAACATCATTCTGAGAAGGGGTCCACACGCTTCAGAATGCCAAGGGGGCTCCTGGCACAAAAATGATCAGAAATCCTACTCTAGGTCCCTCCTAACCTTCCCTCAGTCCTCATACGTGCTCAAGTTCAGACCCTGGAAAGAAAAGTAACAGCAGGTCCCAGGGCAAATGTTCACCACATGATTTCCTCATCAGAAATTCTCTACCAGTCCTCAATTTTCACCTTCTTTTCTTCTGCCTTCCAAGTAAGCTGTTTCGCCATCTGTTTAACCCCAGCTCAGACTAGGGTGGAGCTAGAGAGATACCTAGTGCCGTGTAGCACCCTAGTTCAGTTGCAGCTACTATAATTACACGCACGCACGCGTGCGCGCGCGCGCACACACACACACACATACACACACAGTTTAAGCAAAGCTCTTGAAAATGCTTGATGCAGCTTTTATTCTCAAACCTGTCTCCATATAAGAATCACCTGGAGAGCTGTTAAAAATACTGATGCTCAGACTGGATCTCAGACAAATGAAATGAAAATTTCTGGAGATGGACCCAGGTATCTGTATTTTTTACTTTATTTTTAAAGCTCTCCAGGTAATTCTCAAGTACAGACAAGGTTGAGAATCAGTGCCTGAGAAAGATGATATGCAGACTGAGATGACTTCTGTAAAAACTCCTCTGGAGTTCCAGGAGAATCCAAATTCCAATCATTTTAGACTAAAGAGTGACAGATGATTAAGACACCCTCCCCATGCATAAACATGCATCTCTTCACTCATTCATTCAACCAATACACACTGAGTGCCTATAATGCCTCACAATGCAAGGGGTGCCAGATCCTCTTCCCTCCCCCTTACGCAAGCTGGAAAAGTGAGGAAGACAGACAAAAAACTAGTGAAACCTGTAAGGAATATTTACAAACTCTGCTAAGTGCTATCAGGAAACAGATGCTGGGAAAGAACAAAGTGGGGAGGAGATTGCCCTGCAGAAGCATTAACCAGCAGGCCCACCCAAGGATCACCTCACTTCCTAGGGATATGGACTTCTTCTCTGACTTACTGTTTACTCTTGGTTGGGCATTTGATAATCCTGAAAGGGTAGATATTAACTTGGAAAAAACAGTTAGCTAACAAGTAATTCTTGTCTGATGGCAATGCAAATACGTTCATCTTAGAAAAAAATACAATAGCCAGGTTGCACTTGTATTACCCTGTAGGGCGTTAATCAGCTTTACACCTAATTTAGCAATTCTATTCCAGTATCCTTTTTTTCTATGACTATAAATAAGTCTGACTCTCTATACTCTCTTGAACCAGTTTTACCATATGCTAGTTCCTTCATGAATTAATGAATCTGACAGAACTACTTTAGGCAGGATAGTAGGGACAGGCTCTGAATCCTGAAGGTTCGGAAGGAGCCAGCCAGGGGAAGCAGAAAGGAAGAACAGATCCCTAGGAACCCAAGACCACAAGATAAAATGGGCATATGGCCTACAGCAGGAAAGAGGTCACCCAGAAATGGCTAGAAGGCCACTGAGACTGGGGAACAGAGAGCGAGCAAGGCATTGAGGTTTGAGATCAGGATGGAAAAGTAGGCAAGAACTAGATTTTGTAGGGCATTACAGATCAGTGTAGGAACTTTGAATGTTGTACAAAGTACAACAAGCAAACTACTGGAGGGTTTAAAGGAGGAAGACGGAATAATCTGCTGTGTATTTTGAAAAGATCACACTTTCAAAAGTAGGAAAAGAAGCTGAGTATGGCAGCTTATGACTATAATCCCAGCACTTGGGGAGGCTGATGCAGGAGAGTCAGGTGAGTTCAGCAGTTCAAGACCAGCCTGGGAAATATCACAGAACCGCGCCCCCTCCGCGGCCATCTCTACAAAAAGACATATATATTAGCCACGCATGGTGGTATATCCCTGTAGGCTCAGCTACTCAGGAGGCTGAGGCAGGAGGATCATTTGAGCCTAGGAAGCAGAGGCTGTAATGAGCCGTGATTGCATACTGCACTCCAACCGAGGCGACAGAGTGGCACCCTGTCTCAAAAAGAAAAAACAAACAAACAAAAAAAAAAAAGTTGGGAGGCTGAGACGGACCGATCACTTGAGCTCAGGAGTTCGAGACCAGCCTGAACAACATGGCAAAAATCCATCTCTACAAAAAATACAAAAATTAGTAGGATTAGTAGGGAGTGGTGGCGCATGCCTGCAGTCCCAGCTACTTGGGGGGCTGAGGCTAGAGGATCCCTTGCACTGAGGAGGTCAAGAGCTGTGATCGTGCCACACTCCAGCCTGCGTGACAGAGCGAGTCTCTCTCAAATTTAAAAAAAAAAAAAAGAAAGGTGGAAAAAGAAATCACAATAAAGACAAGAGGAGGGGCTAGGGAGCCAATCCATTTTGGTATCCAGGTAAGTTGTTGAAGGTTGCCTGGTCTAGTAGGGACAAAGAGATAGAGGCAACAAGCAGTGACATTGGAGCCACATTGCTAGGACTTTTGATGGATTCTATTAAGGGATGAGGGTAAAGAAGGAATCCAGGATGACTACTGGGTTTCTGGCTTGTGCAACTGTGGATGGTGGTGGCATTCACCAAAACGGAAAGGACTGGGGCAGCAATGGGCTTATAAAATAAAACTGAGAAAGCTTTATATTTGTGATAAACTGTTAATCCTTTAGCCAAGTGATAACTTCAACAATCCTGCTCCCTGCCGTCAGGAAATTCAGCTGCCAATCTGGGCACAAATCAGGTAAAAGACTTAAGTCTAACTTAAAATAAGCAACAAAAGTTTATTCTGTATACAACAAAGCAGCTCTAACTTTCCCAGAACAAAAAACTGGAAGATACTATAATAAAGCATAACGATCATTTACAATGGAATAAAAACTATCAGTGCCTACCACAAATCCAAATTCAATGTGATGCAACTTTCAACTAATCAAAGCAAATGACCTCTATGTCTTGCAGCAATGAACACTAAGCCTGCCTGTCAAATGACACTCTATCAAGAAACCTATTCCAAAGAACCAAATTCTGTCATACCAAGGGATGCCTTTCAAGTCTGATATTTTTCCCATTCAGAAAATATTCCATGATAACAGATTACCAACAGCATCTAACTAAACAGAAAAAATTGAAACAAGGCTATTTTGCATAGAAATTAAGAGCATGGGGACTGGAAGTAGATCCTGACTCCAAATTCTACTAACCTTATGTTCTTAGGTAAGTTACTCAACCTCCCTAATGTTCAAATTTCCATATTTGTATGATACGAACAACAGCAGCACCATAGTAGAGACTTGCAGTTGTCCTCTCCTTATAGGCACAGGAGAGAACTGTGTTCTCCCATCTGCTCTGCGTTGAAGCAGATTAATGGGACAAGTTCTGGCCAACACAGTGTGGGCAGCAATAACTTCAGTCATGTCTAGGCCAAAGCATTTAACTACTAGGGTGAGATGGGAACAGGTGTTGTGTTGGAGGTGCCACAAGATAAAACAGCCAGGATCACATAGTCACCACACAGAGGGCAGCTGCCCTGGGTCACCCTGACCCACTGCAAAGTGGGAAATGAACCTCCGTCTTGTTGAGGCACTGACATTGTGAGCAGCATTTGTTATCGCAGCTTATCCTAAGCAATGCAAACTGACACAAATACCTAATTTAGCAGGGTGTCATGAGGATTAAATGAAACAGTGTCTGGCACATGCTAACCCCCTGATAAAGATTAGCATGATGACTACCACCTCCTGATTGGTTAGTGTAAAGGGCTTGGTCTTCCACAGCCAGCCACCTATGGCAATCTTTTCAGCCATTTGGATTGTCCTACGTGGTTTCCATGGGCTGGCCATAAATCCTGAATCCACTTGTCTGTCAATCAGACTTCACAGGACAGGTGTGAATAGTTAAGAGGTTTTTAATCTCAGAATGAGAAAAACGAAAAAAAGTTCCTGCGTACCTGTATGGACATATGAAAGTAATCTGTATCACAGTGAATTATCAGAGGACCTTGGCACATCCCTTGAATAATCACCTTTTTCACAGATTTTGAAAACCGGTTAATCCTGAGGCAGTAGAAAAACCGCTAATAGTTGGGGGCTTTGCTTTTTGTTTAAATTGTAGAAGGTGCTCAAGCATATAGTGGGTTGAGGGCAGAAATGGCAAAATAAGAAAATATTAAATCAGAACTTTAAGAAGATAAATTCATTCTGCCAAAATTCTGGTAGCCCCCAAGTACTTACTAGCATCAGAATAGTGCTTTGGGAACTGAGAATTAAAGGCTGAGCACTAGCATGGATGGGAAAGAGAGAAAAGGCATAATTCCACTCAAACTCCCCTGTTACTCTTCCCCTAATCCCTAACAGAGCCTTCAATAACATTATAGATACCGCAAGTGGAAAATTAAACTCAATGTGATTATTTCCCACAGGCTCTAGAATTCCTGGCCCAATCTCATCTTGCTAAAGAATAAAATCTAATTTTAACTGTAAATCAGTTAAAATGAACTAATCTCAGCTTACTCTCTGAATTTTTCTCCCATTTAAAAAAGAAAGAAACTAAGCTACCTACCTGCTAAGTTTTCTTATTTTATTTTGCAGAAGAGTTGGAAAAAGCAAGGAGAAATTCCACAAAAGTTTAAACCCATTAAAAATGGTTCTTATAAATGAGCAACTGGCCATGGACAATAAAACATATAAATATCAGATACTCACCACATTTAATACTCTCTATCCGTACCGGGAGGCCAGATTGTGCTGCAGCAATTAATTTCAGGGCAATGTAAAATTGTGTTGGACCAAAATAACCAACCCGCTTTGCACCACACAGTTCTGTGATCTGAGAACAGACAAGAAAAACAATGCTGAACACCCAATTTCACCACAGGAAAATGAGATAAGATACATGATGAAATCTCAAGGGTTTCACCTAGTGGCTAATCAAAAAAGTTCCTTGAGAACCTATGTGTACCCAGTGGTCAATTTCCTCTTCCTTCCGTTTGCAGGGAGGCTTTTAATTCAGATTACTAAATTCTACCTACGCACGATGTTTCAGAAGTGAGTCACTGATTATTCCTCCTCTTCCAAAGAGAAAAATAAAGGTGACAAAGGCTAGCTGTTGCTCTGGTTACAAATGAGAGTGACTTTTTCAGGGAGTGGATGCTAATGTTCAAAGTCTAGAAAGTCACTGGGGTGAAAAGAGAACAGATTAGTCATTACCACAACTCGTGGATTATTCTAGTTTACCTAAATTAAAAGTGAGTTAACTATTTTTATAAAGTCCTCAGGCAAAACAATATCCTAATCTTTGAAATTACACCTTGAGTGCTCAGTTCAGAGGAACAAAAAAGTTCTATACACACATTTTTAAAGACATTGCAATAATTGTCAGTTTCCATCCCATTACCTGGAACAATAACATCCTCCTCCCCACCTACATTGAACTCAAATGTTACTTTTCTGTAGCTCCTTTCCACCTCCCTGATACAGCTTATTTCCCCAGTATATTCTCAGAGTACTGTATCCAAGTAACTATTAATGTCCATCACATGATACACTTAGACTTGCTTCAAAATTAGAGGGAAGGGGAGGAGGTGTGGCATATGGGTGAAAGAAGCACAACCAAGAGTTAGTAATTGTTGAAGTCTGGTCATGGGTGCATGCTTTTGAAAATCTCCATATTCAAATTTTTTGTGACTATTTTCAAATTTATCACATTATAATTATCTGCTTATCTCTGCTTCCCGTTAAAATGTCTTCTCTTCAAGGGCAGGGGGTAACTTCCATTCATCTCCTAGCATAAGGATAGGCACCCAAGATACAGTCAATAAATTCTCAATCAAGTGAATGAAACATACCCTCAAAAATAAAATATCTCTGAGTTTTATAACATAGCCATTATTGTGAATACATACATTACACATCTTACACATCTTAAGATATCCCACACATGGAAAAAAACACATCAACATTAGTATAGTTCCAACATCAAGATAGCTGTCTTGCAGAATAACTTCTAATATTAAGAAATTGTAGGCCGGGCACAATGGCTCACGTCTATAACCTCAGCACTTTGGGAGGGCTCAAGGAAGATCACTTGAGGCTAGGAGTTCAAGACTAGCCTGGGAAACATAGAAAGACCCCGTCTGTATTTAAAAAAAAAAAAAAAAAAAGGCGGAGAGATCCAAGATGGCGGATTAATAACAGCTCAGGATTTTAGCTCCCAGTGAAAGCAGAGAGAGCGAGTGGACGCCGCAATTTCAGACGAATTTCTGTGGAACACAAACTGGGAAATTCCTGGCAGAGGAGCCACACAGGTCGCAAGCGCGACTCTTAGCCGGCGCAGCTGTTTTGCTGGCGCCCCGGCGCGGAGCAGCGCTTCTCAGTGCGGAGTATATGCGACTGGCTGCCCCTTGAGTCGGGCTCAGCTGGTCCCGTCCCCACAAGGAGAACAGCAATTGGAAGCGCTGAGGACTGAGAGTTTCACAGTAAGCACAGCTGAACCCGGGAAGGCCTAGCTCTGTGGGGAAAGGGCATCTGCCGAAGGAAAACTAAGAAACAGAAAAAACGTCTTCACCAACAAGCCAGATGTCCACTCAGACCCAATCTGAAAGTCAGCAATTACAAAGACGACAGGTGGATAAATCCACAAAAATGGGAAGAAACCAGTGCAAAAAGGCTGAGAACACCCGAAATCAGAATGCCTCTCCTCCTACAGGG
>CAUYLG010039398.1:0-89725 GCA_963573385.1 Cacajao melanocephalus | reverse complement strand
TATAATTTCTGTTTTTTTCTTTTTTGTCTTATTTTTTTGGTAATTTTCAAATTTATATCCTGAATATCTGGTTTATTTTTTTTTTTTTTCTGTGTTTTTTTTTTTTTTTTTTTTTTTTTTGTATCTCACCAAGTTTCTTCAGTACAAATAGTTTGAATTTTTGGGGGGATTTTGTAAATTTCTCTTAGATTAGAGTTGATTGCTAGAGAATTACTACATTCTTTTGGAGGTTTCATATTTCTTCTTTTTCATGTTCCATGTGTCCTTATGTTGCTCTCTGCATATCAAGTGTAACAGTTGCTTCTTTCAGCTTTTTTGAGTTTGCTTCATAGGGGAGGACTTTTTTTTGGAAGATGTATCATGCTGTTGGTTGGATAGGGCACTTGACTTTGATTCTGGGTGTTTGCAGTAGTATAGCTTCTGGGTAATTTCTTTGGCTCTAAACAGCATCAGTGCTGTGTGGGATTTCTTTGGTGGCTTAAGGTGTGGTTGTTAGTGGAAGCTGTGTTGAAATTTTGCTGGGGACTGGGATGCCAGTTGGGCCAGTTTTGGGGCCCCAGTGGTGGCAGCAGTGAGCTGAGTGTGCCTATCCTTGAGCCTTAGGGTGATGTATGCTGGCACTGGCATTAGTGTGTCCAGAAAGGCTTATTCTTAGGCCTGCAAGTGACTTGCTTAGGTGCCAGGAATGGCCGTGGTGGGTCAGGCAGGTAGGCAAGTTCTTGGTCCCCTGGGCAGCTTGCAAGGAGTGAATGATGGCAGTATCAGTGGTGGGACAACTGTCTGGGACAAAAATAGTCTGTGCTGGTGTTGGCAGTGGCTGTGACAGGCTGGGTGGGCCAATCTCCAGGCCCTCAGGCAGTTTGTGTGTGTGTGTGCCAACTGTGGTGGTAGCAGCAGGTTGGGTGGGCCTGACCAAAGACTCTGGGAGGATTATGCCAATGATGGTGGACTTAACTGTTTGATCACCAGGCCCTTGGATGGCACGCTTAGTTACTGGAGGAGGAATCTTCAGGTGGGTTTTGAAGCATCTGTACTACAGCCCTTCTACTGAGTAGGGCAAGATGGCTTTCGGTGGGAGCAGCTGTAAGCAGACAGCTGGGGTGCACACACTTTGCTCATGCTTTGGCCTTGCAGTAGCCCATAGTGGCAGTGGCTGTGAGCATTTGAATTTGTCCTTGGGATGTGTGAAAGTGCATGACCCCTCTGTTGGTGGGGTGAGGTCACCACCAGTGACTCCTGCATTGGCCCTGGCAGAGGCTGCTGTAAGCAGGGAATATAAATGGTACTCCAGGGATGTGGGGATGCAGGGGCTGTTGGGACCCAGGGAAGTTTGCAGTCTGGTGGGGGCTGAGTTCTCAAAATGGTGCTGTGCTATAGCTGCTTAGGACTCAGGGTTTGTGGGACTCAGTATGAGCTCTCTCTCTGAAGCAATACTATTGCACAGTCTCCAGGCAGCTCTCTGTGTTGGTCTCAGAGCCTGCAGGGTCAAGTCTTTCCTGTGTTTCTTTTGTGACTAGGATTACAGGAGTTCACAGTGGGAATGTGGACTGCTGGGGGATCTCTTATTTACCGTTTCCCCGCATTAGGGAGCCTCTCCAGGCTCCCAGCTGATCTCAGTCAAGCAGGCTGCCTTGCTTCCCTTTCGTTTCTTGCTTTAGGTGTTTCTGTCACTTCTCTGTTGAACGCCAGTGTTCTTTCTTAGATGATCTATTTAGAGTGTGATTATCTACTTGCTATTTGGGTTCTTCTTTGTGGAAGAGAAGAGTACCAGATGCGTCTAGTCAGCCATCTTGAACTTGCCACCTTCCACTTTTGCTGACTTTCAAGTTATACATTTTTAGAGAAATAATGAAGATACTTGTACTTTTTTTCCTAACATTGAAATGTGTTTTGATTAAAGACAATAATGCCCTGTATAGCAGGGATGTAGTTTATTTATATTTGTCTTCTTAGTGCCTGCCACACAGTGGCTATCCAGTAATTTCATGAATAAATGAGTAAATGTATTGGTGGATAAATGAAAATTCCTCAGTTATCAGTGTGGAAATTTTTAATCATTAGGCTATGTTATCCTGACTGTTTGGCCCTTTCAGGAACCTATCTCTACTAGGTAAGTCCTCACTGGGACATTAAGCTCTAGATTCTAATCTCTAATGTTATTGTTACCATGATTTTCAGAAAGAAATTAACTTCCTCCCATTTTAATGAAATATTAAATGCTCTTGCATATGTTTTAATAGAATTAACACATTATGATTTCTGATTGAAATCTTTTTTCATTTTGGCTTGTTACTAAATAATGTATCAGTAGTGAATGATTTATCATAAATAAATGGTTAAATACAATTCACACAAATTGTCCCTTGAGGTGTAATATCTTTTGTATAAAGAAATGTTTTTAAAAATAAGTATTTTGTGATGGTCATAGGCTTCTGAAGTTATCAGAGACGGATATATGGGTTATAAGAAATATTTTCATGATAATATGGTAGAATAAAATTCTTCTAGATTTTATGGTGATTCTTTACTTTTTTTTAAAACCATTTATTCTGTGTGTGTGTGTGCATGTGTGTGTGTGTGTGTGTGTGTGTGTGTGTGTGTGTTATACTTGCATCTGTTTCTTCATCTGTGCCCAAAAAATGAGTTCTCAAAATTTCAGTTAGCTTTCTATTCTTATCTCTCTGTAGACAGTTTCTCCTTTGGAAAATAGCATCTGTTTTTGGGGATTCAAATATTACTTCTTTGAAGTTAATTTCAGAATATTTGTCTTTAGTTTTAATACAACTGAGCTCCAATTCTAATATCATCAAATTATGTAATGTACATTTCCACCTGGAGGTCTCCCAGATAGTCCAACTTCACTATATCTGAAATAATTTTTTTCATTTTTATCATCAAATTATGTAATGTGCATTTTCTCCTGGAGTTTTCCCAGATAGTCCAAGTGCAGCATGTCTGAAATCAATTTTTTCATTTTTATCATTCTCCCTAGCTTCAGAAACTTGGATTCACCTTCGATCCCACTTACTTTATCTCTCTGAGTTTTTTCTTTTCTTTTTCTGGGAGTTAGCTTTTGTATCATTTCCTTTCTTATTGTTCCTCTCCAAATTTAGCCATTTATCCTATTGTCCCATAATAGATTTCCTTATAGCTTCTTAACTTTTCTTTTCATCTACCCCCACCTCCCTGAGCAAATACAAACTGGATACAACTGTTTACCTCAGCATATTGCTTTCCCCCAAACAACTTTCCATGTCTTGTAGTCTCCATAGTTAATATCTAAACTCATTAGCCTGGTTCAAGGTCTAAATTTTGCCTCACTCTGCATTTCTGGTTTTGGTTTCAGTCCTTCAGCTTCTGAATTCTACCTCAACAGGTCAGCACATGGACTCTTTTAGCATGTCTTGATTTTTTGTTCTTTGCTCATGCCCCTTTATTATCTTAGTTTTCTTTTTATGAATCTAGCCCATTTCAGGAAGCTAGGTTTTTGTTGTTTTGGACCCTTCTCAGAATTCCTGTAGCACTTATATAAGCCATTTATTTAACAGTTAATTATTGACAATGTGACATTTTATATATTTTTGTCCTATATTGTTTATTTCAAGTTTTCTTATTTTTCCATGATTATATGTTTCTTCACAAACTAACTGTAAAGTCCTAAAATAGTCTTTAAGATCAGAGAATATATATATATATATATACTTTTAAATATTATTAAAACTTTTTATGTTATTGAGGAAAAACCTCAAAAGACCCATAATTCTATAATTATAATTAAGCTTTTATTGAGTTATATCTTTTGTAATATTTTCTATCTCTCTAAAAATATTATTTCAGAAAACATTGAAAACATTATTAAGACTCTCCTGTGTGCCAAGAACAAGTCTTAGGAGCTGCCAACTCTGTTCATCTCACTCCAGTATAGCACTGTACATAGCATAATAATTGGTAACATTAGTTGATAAAGCAAAAAAATTAACTCATCAGTCAAAAGAAATATATAATTAAAATTGGGTGGGCCTTATTTGTATATGTCTTGGTGACTGATTTGTCCTCATAGTATTCTATAAAAATAATTCCAGGAGCCTCTTTCAGAGAGGCCCCTGATATTAATTTATTAAGATACTAAGATTATACAATAGATGTTTCATAATCTCTAAATATGAAAATAATGTAAACATTTTCAAAAGGAATAAAATGACAAAGAGGAAGTTATACTTGTATGAGTAAGTGAGTGATCCACAAACACTATAAATATTTTAGCATTGAATGGCTGAATCAATGAATGAATTAGAGAGTAAATGAAGCACCATAGAGATGTTATCAATTCAAAGATACCTTCTAAGTTGTTGCAGCATTAGAAGGAGAAATCTAGGCCAGGCTCAGTGGCCGAAACCTGTAATCCCAGCACTTTGGGAGGCCAGATGAGCAGATCGTGAGGTCAGGAGAGACCACCATGACCAACATGGTGAAACTCCGTCTCTACTAAAAAGACAAAAATTAGCCAGGTGTTGTGGTACATGCCTGTAATCCCAGCTACTTAGGAGGCTAAGGCAGGGGAATCACTTGAACCTGGGAGTTGGAGGTTGCATTGAGGTGAGATCACACCACTGCACTCCAGCCTGGGGGACAGAGCAAGATTCCATCTCAAAGAAAAAAAAAAAATGAAGAAAAAGGAGAAATCTAGAAAGAGAAAATAATGGTGTCTTTAAAAAAATTAAGACTTTATTTTTTTTTAATTTTTTGAGACAGAGTTTCACTCTTGTTGCCTAGGCTATAGTGCAATGTCATGATCTCGGCTCACTGCAACCTCTGCCTCCTAGGTTCAAGCGATTCTCCTGCCTCAGCCTCCCGAGTGACTGGGATAACAGGCATGTGCCACCATGCCTGGCTCATTGTTTTAGTATTTTTAGTAGAGACAGGGTTTCTCCATGTTGGTCAGGCTGGTCTTGGGCTCCCAATCTCAGGTGATCCACCGGCCTCTGCCTCCCAAAGTGCTGGGATTACAGGCGTGAGCCACTGCGTCCAGCCCAAGACTTTTTTTTAGAGCAGTTTTAAGTTTCCTTAAAAACTTCTGCTTAATTTTTAAAGAAAAATTGAGCAGAAAGGCCACAGAGTTTCCGTATTTTCTCTCACATACCCCTTCACAAAGTTTTCCATATTATTAACATCTTGCATTATGGTAGTACATTTGTTACAGTTGATAAGCCAGTATTGATACATTATTAGTATTAACTGAAGTCTATAATTTACACTGGGACTCTTCCTTTGTGTTATACAGTTCTATGGGCTTTGCCAAATGCATAATGTTATTTATCCACTATTACAGTATTATACAGGATAGTTTCACTGCCCTAAAAAACTCCTTTGCTTCACCTACTCATCTTTCCCCCTTGCTTTTTGCCTTGCTTTCACAGCTGAATTCTATCATACATTCAAAGAAGAACTGATACCAAACCTATTGACATGATTCCATAAGATAGAGGGAATCCTCCCTAAATCATTCTGTGAAGCCAGTGTCTCCCTAATATCAAAACCAGGAAAGGACATAACAAAAAAAAAAAAAAAAAAAAGGAAAACTACGGCCCAGTGTCCCTGATGAACATAGATGCAAAAATCCTCAACAAAATACTAGCTAACCAAGTTTAACAGCATATCAGAAAGATAATCCACCATGATTAAGTGGATTTCATACCAGGGATGCAGGGATGGTTTAACATACGCAAGTCAATAAATGTGATACACCACAAAAGGATTAAAAACAAATATCCCATGATCATTTCAATAGAAACAGAAAAAGCACTTGACAAAATCCAGTGTCCCTTTATGATGAAAACCTCAGCAAAATTGACATAACTTGAATAATAAAAGGGAAAAAAAGTATTTAAATAATTAAACTTTTTCTCTAATATCAACTTATCAATTATACTTCTTTTTAAAAATTTACTGATGCCTCAGCATTGGCCATATACATAAATAACAATGTTTTGCTTTATAAGTAGTGCATGTATTCCCAATTCCTACCTCCCATTCCTTATAACTTTTTTTTATACATTTTACATATTCATAAGCTATAGTCATTGAATGCATTGTTATTATTAATTTGAATACACTGTTGTCTGTAACATTCATCTCTTTTTTATATAATCCAAGTTTCTAACCTAGCCCATTGTCCTCTCTTAAGAACTTCTGTTAACATTTCTTTCATTTCTTTTTTTTCCCTCGAGATGGAGTCTCACTCTGTCGCCCAGGCTGGAGTGCAATGGCACAGTCTTGACTCATTGCAACCTCCACCTCCCTGGTTCAAGCAGTTCTACTGCCTCAGCCTCTTGAGTAGCTGGGATTACAGATGTGTGCCACCATGCCCGACTAATTTTTGTATTTTTTGTAGAGACAGGGTTTCACCATGTTGGCCAGGCTGCTCTCAAACTCCTGTCCTGGTAATCCACCCACCTCAGCCTCCCAAAGTGCTGGGATTATAGGCATGAGCCACCATGCCTGACCAACATTTCTTTCAAGATAAATTTCCTTATTTATCAGTTCTAGGAGCTCTTTGGAGGAGTCTTTAGGGTTTTCTAGGTATACACTTATATCATCAGAAAAGCAGCGACAGATTGACTAACTCTTTAATGATTTAGATGCCCTTTATTTCTTTCTCTTGTCTGATTGTTCTGGCTGGGACTTCCAGTACTATGTTGAATAGAAGTGGTGAGACTGGGCATCCTCATCTTGTTCCAGTTCTCAGGGGAAATCCTTTCAACTTTTTTCCATTCAGTATAATGTTGGCTGTGGGTTTGTCATAGATAGCTTTTATTATGTTGAAGTATGTCCTTTCTATGCCGATTTTGATGAGGGTTTTGATCATAAAGGGATACTGGGTTTTGTCAAGTGCTTTTCCTGCTTTTATTGAGATGATCATGGGATTTTTGTTTTTAATCCTGTTTATGCAGTGTATCACATTTATTGACTTGCATATGTTAAACCATCCCTGCATCGCTGGTGTGAAACCCACTTAATCATGGTGGATTCTTTCTGATATCCTGTTGAGCTTGGTTAGCTAGTATTTTGTTGAGGATTTTTGCATCTGTGTTCATCAGGGATATTGGGCCATAGTTTTCCTTTTTTTGGTATGTCCTTTACTGGTTTTTGTATTGGGGTGATACTGGCTTCATAGAATGATTTAGGGAGGACTCCCTCTTTATCTTGTGGAGTAGTGTCAATAGGATTGGTATCAATTCTTCTTTGACTGTCTGATAGAATTCAGCTGTGAATCCATCTGGTTTGGGCATTTTTGTTTGCAATTTTTTTATTATCATTTCAGTCTCACTGCTTATTATTGGTTTCTTCAGAGTTTCTATTTTATTGTGGTTTAATCTAGGAGTGTTGTATAGTTCCAGGAATTTGTCCATCTCCTCTAGATTTTCTAGTTTATGCACTTGAAGGTGTTCATAGCAGCCTTGAATAACATTTTTTGTATTTCTGTGGTATTGGTTGTAATATCTCTCATTTTGTTTCTAATTGAGCTTATTTGGATCTTCTCTCTTCTTTTTTTTTAATTTCTTTTTTTTTTAAATTGTACTTTAGGTTCTGGGGTACATGAGCATATCATACAGGATTATTGCATAGGTACATACGTGGCAAGGTGATTTGCTGCCTCCATCCCCCCGTCACCTATATCTGGCATTTCTCTCGATGTTATCCCTCCCCAACTTCCCCACCTCCCCCACTGTCCCTCCCTTAGCTCCCCGCAACAGACTCCAGTGTGTGATGCTCCCCCACCTGTGCTCATGTGTTCTCATAGTTCAACATCTGCCTATGAGTGAGATGCAGTATTTGGTTTTCTGTTCTTTTGTCAGTTTGCTGAGAATGATGGTTTCCAGATCAATCCATGTCCCTATAAAGAACATGAACTCATTCTTTTTTATGGCCATGTAGTATTACATGGTGTATATGTGCCACATTTTCTTTGTCTAGTCTATCATTGATGGGCATTTGGTGTGGTTCCAGGTCTTTGCTACTGTAAACAGTGCCACA
Source organism: Cacajao melanocephalus (assembly GCA_963573385.1). Taxonomy (NCBI): domain Eukaryota; kingdom Metazoa; phylum Chordata; class Mammalia; order Primates; family Pitheciidae; genus Cacajao; species Cacajao melanocephalus. The sequence continues at coordinate 81,691 of CAUYLG010039398.1, read as the reverse complement.
GTGAACATACCTGTACATGTGTCTTTATAATAGAACAATTTATAATCATTTGGATATATACCCAGTAATGGGATTACTGGGTCAAATGGAATTTCTATTTCTAGATCCCTGAGGAATCACCACACTGTCTTTCACAATGGTTGAACTAATTTACACTCTCACCAACAGTGTGAAAGTGTTCCTATTTCTCCACACCCTCTCCAGCATCTGTTGTCTCCTGATTTTTTAATGATTGCCATTCTAAGTGACATGAGATGGTATCTCAGTGTGGTTTTGATTTGCATTTCTCTGATGACCAGTGATGATGTACATTTTTTCATATGTTTCTTGGCCTCATAAATGTCTTCTTTTGAAAAGTGTCTATTCATATCATTCACCCACTTTTGAATGTTTTTTTTTTTTTTTCTTGTAAGTCTGCTTTAGTTCTTTGTAGATTCTGGATATTAGGCCTTTGTCAGATGGGTAGTTTGCAAAAATTTTTTCCCATTCTGTTGGTTGCCAGTTTACTCTAATGATTGTTTCTTTTGCTGTGCAGAAACTCTTCAGTTTAATTAGGTCCCATTTGTCTATTTTGGCTTTTGTTGCCAATGCTTTTGGTGTTTTAGTCATGAAGTCCTTGCCTATGCCTATGTCCTGAATGGTTTTGCCTAGGGTTTCTTCTAGGATTTTTATGGTGTTAGGTTTTATGTTTAAATCTTTAATCCATCTGGAGTTAATTTTAGTGTAGAGTGTAAGGAAGGGGTCCAGTTTCAGCTTTCTGCACATGACTAGCCAGTTTTCCTTACACCATTTATTAAATGGGGAATCCTTTCCCCATTGCTTTTGTCAGGTTTGTCAAAGATCAGATGGTTGTAGATGTGTGACGTTTCTTCTGAGGCCTCTGTTCTGTTCCATTGGTCTATATCTCTGTTTTGGTACCAGTACCATGCTGTTTTGATTACTGTAGCCTCATAGTATAGTTTGAATCAGGTAGCGTGATGCCTCTAGCTTTGTTCTTTTTGCTTAGGATTGTTTTGGCTATGTGGGCTCTCTTTTGGTTCCATGTGAAGTTTAAGGTGGTTTTTTCCACTTCTGTGAAGGGGGTCATAGGTAGCTTGATGGGGATAGTGTTGAATCTATAAATTACTTTGGGTAGTCTGGCCATTTTCATGATACTGATTTTTCCTAACCATGAGCATGGAATGTTTTTCCATCTGTTTGTGTCCTCTCTTACTTCCTTGAGCAGTGGTTTGTAGTTCTCCTTGAAGAGGTCCTTTATATCCTTTGTTAATTGTATTCTCAGGTATTTTATTCTCTTTATAGACCTTTCTCTCTGGCTGCCCTTAGCATTTTCTTCCTTCATTTCAACCCTGGTGAATCTGACGATTATGTGCCTTGGGGTTGCTCTTCTTCAGGAGTATCTTTGTGGTGTTCTCTGTATTTTCCACTCTTTTACCTTAAGTTTATGTGAGTCCTTATATGTTAGATGAGTCTTTTAAAGACAGCAGATAGTTGGTTGGTGAGTTCTTATCCATTCTGCCATTCTCTATCTTTTAAATGGATTATTTAGGCCACTTTCATTCAACATTAATATTGAGATATGAGGTACTAATCTAATATGCTATTTGTTGCATGAATACCTTGTTTTTTTTTTATTGTGTTTTCGATTTATAGGTCCTTTAAGATTTATGCTTTTAGGGGGTTCTATTTTGGTGTATTTTGAGGATTTGTTTCAAGATTTGGAGCTCCTTTTAGCAGTTCTTATAGTGCTGGCTTGGTAGTGTTGAATTCTCTCAGTATTTGTTTATCTGACAAAGACTATCTTTATTTATGAAGCTTAATTTCACTGGATACAAAATTCTTGGCTGATACTTATTTTGTTTAAGGAGGCTAAAGATAGGTCCCCAATCACTTCTAGCTTGTAGGGTTTCTGGTGGGAAATCTGCTGTTAATCTGGTAGCTTTTCTTTTATAGGCTCCCCACTGCTTTTGCCTTACAGCTCTTAAGATTCTTTCCTTTGTCTTAAGTTTAGATAACCTGATGACTATGTTCCTAGGTGATGATCTTTTTGCGATAACTTTTCCAGGTTTTCTTTGAGCTTCTTGTATTTGGATGTCTAGATCTCTAGCAAGGCCAGGGAAGTTTTCCTCGATTGTTCCCTCAAATATGTTTTTCAAACTTAAATTCCTTTTCTTGCTCAGGATGACCAATTATTCTTAGGTTTATTCATTCAACATAATCCCAAACTTCTTGGAGTCTTTGTTCATTTTTCTTTCCTTGTGTCTTTGTTGGATTGAGTTAATTTTAAAAGCCTTGTCTTTGATCTCTGAAGTTCTTTCTTCTACTTCTTTTCTGCTATAGCTGAGACTTTGAGTGTATTTTGCATTTCTCTAAGTGTGTCCTTCATTTCCAGAAGTTGTGATTATTTTTTATTTATGCTGTCTGTTCCACTGAAGATTTTTCCCTTCAGATCTTGTATTATTTTCAAAATTTCATTTAGTTAGACTTCACCTTTCTCTGGTGCCTCCCTGATTCACTTAATACACTTGACCTTCTGAATTCTTTTTCTGGCAATTCAGAGATTCTTGTCTTGGTTTGGATCTATTACTGTTTAGCTAATGTGATCTTTTGGGGGTGTTAAAGAACCTTGTTTTGTCATATTCCCAGAATTGTTTTTCTGGTTCCTTCTTGTTTGTGTAGACTGTACTAGAAGGAAGATCTGGGGTGCAAGTGCTGCTGTTCAGATTCTTTTGTCCCACAGGGTGGTCCCTTGATGTGGTGCTTTCCTTCTTCCCCTAAGGATGTGGGTTCCTGAGAGCCAAACTGCAGTGATTGATAATTCTTTTCTGAATCTAGCCACCCAACAGAGCTACCAGGTTCTGGGCTGGTACTGGGGAGTGTCTGCATAGAGTCCTGTGATGTGTGAAGCATTTTCAGGTTTCTCAGCCATGGATTCCAGCACCTGCTCTGGTTGAGGTTCCAAGGGATTGATACGGACTCTGTGAGGGTCCTTGGTTGTATTTTTGTGAAGTGTGCTGGTTTTGTGTTGGTTTGCTTTCAGTCAGGGAATGGTGCTTTCAAGAGTGTATCAGCTGTGGTTATATTGGGAGGATACAAGCTTGCTCTGGGGTTGCCCTTGGATAAGTATTCAGGTTTCTCAGGTGGGCAGGGCCATAGCATTACCAAGGGATTATGTCCTATGTCTTTGGCTACCAGGGCTGGTAGAGAAAGATCTCAGGTTGGTGGATGATTAGGCATGTCTGAGCTCAGACTGTTCTTGGGTGGGGCTTGCTGTGGGGGATGGGGATTTGGTTCTCAGGCCAATGGAGTTATGTTCCTGGGAGGATTATGGCTGCCTCTGCTGCAACATGCATCTTACCAATGAAGTCAGGGAAAGCTAGCAGTTATAGGCCTCACCCAGCTCCCACACAGACCAAAAGGCTGGTCTCACTCCCATCATGCCCCTCCAACAGTATTGAGTTTATTTCCAGGTAGCGGATGAGCAGGGCTGAGAACTTGCCCCAGACCTCCCAGCTGAGAAAACAAGAAGAGATTTCAGGTTTCATGCCTCCCTACCTGCCATGGCTTCTGTGGTGTGTCTTCACACCTGATTTGCCCCCTTCCCAGGTCCTGTCCAGGAAACTTGATGGTCAGTTGAAATTGTTACAGAGTTTAGCTGGAAGTTTCCTTCTTCCTGTGGTCTTTTCCCAGTTCCTTTGGCAGCCCTTCCCATGGACCCCTGTGAGACAGAGTCAGAAATGGCTTCCCTGGGGACCAAGAATGCCCACAGGGCTCTTTCTGCTGCTTCTTCTACCCTCATATTTCACTGAGCTTTCTAAATTTGTCTCCGCTCTAGGTAAGGTGAAATCCTTCTCTCGTGATCTAGAACTTCAAGTTCCCCAGTGAAGGTGTGTGTTCCAGGGGCAGATGATTCCCCTTTCACACTTGCACACTGTAGGCACTAACAGTTTTTGAGCTGTCTCTTGGGGCCTGCAACAGCAATCTGCTTCCTTCAAAGGGTCTGTGGATTCTCTCGGTTTTCCTGGTATATTCCTGCAGTAGTTATTGGAGAAAAAGTTCATGATGTGAAATCTCCACATGCTGCTCTGTCTATTCGAGTGGGAGGTGCAAAGTAGTCCTGCCTCCTATCTGCCATGTTTTCTATATCTTAGGCTAAATTTTCTTCTACTGTTCTTGTTTATGTTTTCACTGTTGCCTTTGGATTTCCCTAAAGATTCCTTCTTAAATAGGACCTACGATTTGCAGTTCTTTCAGCTGTAATCTACTGTTATTATTCAGGAGCCTAATTAATATGCTAATAAAGTGTGGAGGGAGGGAAAGTGTTCTGTGATCCTGTAATTAGGTTTTATTTTGTATATGACTCTGTTTTTCTGGTCTGTGACCTTCACATATGCCTCTACTCCATTGCCCCTCATGTGAGACAGAAAGTCTAGAGGTGTCTGAAGTTGGGCATTTCCCTTTACCAGTGTCAAAGGCACAGAGTGCTAGAGTTGGATTTCCTGCTCCCAGGTGTGTTAGGTTCTCATAAATCACAGATGAGTTAATCTCTGGCAAAGTAGTTTCTTTTTAATTTTATTTTTATTATTAATATCTGTGGGGAAACCTATCACAACTTGTTCAAATTGCTCTAAAATCAGAGAAAGCAGATATTGGGTGACAACTTCAAAAACTGTATTCTGAATTATGAATGTAAACTTAATTATACAAACTTTGAGACATTTGTTAGTTACCTTTCAGGGTTTCAGCATTTGGTGTATGAGATTGCCAACCTAATGTCTTATAGGCAAATGAGGTTTAATCTTGTTGTCCCAATTTTTCATGTATTATTAAAATTAAGCTCCAAACAAATATAAATATAATTCAGGATTAATAGAAAATCCAGCGATATGTCTTCTGTAAATATTACTAACAGTTGTTAACCATATTTGTAAGTTTAGGTTGATCATGGATTTCCCAATGCCATTACTTAAAATGTGGACTCCAGAATGAATCTAACTTGAACCTGTTTTTCTTCTTGGTTTATTATGGATGTTTATCTGAGAGATTGCTATGAATCATAGGATTGTGAGATTGCCTGTGGTGACAGAAGGCATTTTTCAAAATGTAGAGCTTCTGCAAGTCTCCAAAATAATTAAAATTCATAAAACACATGCAACAGATGGCAAAAGGGTTTGAACTAAATGTGTGTGACTTTTTACTACTTAGTTTTACATAATAATGTGTTTGTGAAGTTAAGGTGGTGACCTTTAATGATAACTTCTACAGATACATAAAGTGAAATGTGCTCTCTGGAGCTGCTAAAATGTGACAATTTTAGAATACATGTGAAAGTACTTTTCTAATGATTTCTCTATAATTTCACTATTATAATATCAAATTACAAACTCTTGTCATCTGGAGTTTCTTTTCTTTGATATTTAGCCCTTTCCTCCACCAAAATGGCTTGAGAGAATTTACCGGCAGTAGTGCTGTGTTCTATAGCATTCAGTTTTTCCTCTTAAACCTTAAAAGTCATGTGTATTTGAAACTTTTAATTACTTTTTAAATATCCCTTTGAATATAAGAAGAAATGTTATGCTCTTTATTTTTATCTTGTTTTTGAGTAGCTTAAATCAGTTCTTAGACATTTCATATCCCCTTTACCTCAAAATAATGCAGCTATAATTCTGACTTGATTATCTATGGGGAATGGTAGATTTGTGATAATTCATCTGTTTTGAAGATATATTGCTGTGTGAGAAACCACTCCCAAATATAGGAGCTTAAATCAATACCATTCCAGTTGAAACAAAGATCAAATCCTTAAGAATAAATTGAGAGGCATGCAGAACCTGTACTAGGAAAAAGTTTAAACACTCCAGAAAACATTCAACATTCAACATTATTAAGACTTTAGTTCTCCTTACATTAATGTACAAACTTAATGCAATACTAACAAATGTCCCAGGAAACATTTTATGGAATTACATCCTGTATTTTTTGATCCTGTATTTATATTGTTACAAACATGTAGCAATAGCCAGGAAAAGGCCAAAAAAGAGAAAACTAAAAGTAGTGGCTGGCCCTATCAGACATTAAAACCTAGTAAAATAGGAGATATCTTCTGTTATTAAAACATCATTACACTTATGCTTGCATAGACCAATGAAATAGGATACAATGTCCAGAAATAAATTCAACTACATCTGGAAATTTAGTATATGATAAATATAGCATTTCAAATGACTAAAGAGAGACTTTTAAATAAATGGTTGTAGAAGAACTAGATCACCATTCAGAAAAAAATATTTTATACTATATCTTATATTATACCCAAAAATAATGTATTAGAGATCTAAATGTGAAAAGTAAAACCATACAAGTACTAAAAGAAAATATAAGTGTATTTTTCTTTAAATTTTGTATAGGGAAAGGCTTTTTAACTCTGACTGAAAATCACAGGCAATAAAAGAGAAGACTGATAAATTTAACACTAGAACATTTTTTAAAATTTTATGCTCAAACTATTATAAACGAAGTCAAAAGACAACTGACAAAGTGCAAGGAAATATTCACAACACCTAGGGAAAAGGCTGATATCCCTAATACATAAAGAACTCTTAAAAATGAAAAGGCATGGCTGGGTGCTTTGGCTCACGCCTATAATCCTAGCACTTTGGGAGGCTGAGGTGGGCAGATCACAAGGTCAAGAGATCGAGACTATCCTGGTCAACATGGTGAAACCTCATCTCTACTAATGATACAAAACTTAGCTGAGTGTGGTGGCGTGTACCTGTCATCCCAGCTACTTGGGAGGCTGAGGCAGGAGAAGCGCTTGAACCTAGGAGGTAGAGGTTGCAGTGAGCCGAGATCATGCCACTGGACTCCAGCCTGGTGACAATGCAAGACTCTGTATCAAAAAAAAAATTAGAAGAAGAGTCAAAAGATCAAAAAGCCTAAAGAAATGTCCTCACCACAAAGAAATGATAAATGCATGAGGTGATGGATAAAATAGCTATCCTGATTGGCTCATTATGCAACATAAATATGTATTGAAATATCAAATTATATCCCATAATCATATACAATTACAGTGTGTCAATTAAAAAATAGTAATTTTTAAAAATGAGGAACATATCTATGAATTTATTAGGAGTAATTTCTAGTATATTCGGTTCTGAAAAAATAACCATAGTGCGAAAATAGCAAAAGAGTATCTCCAGGGCACTACTTTCATATGAGAAAGAAGGAGATATAAGAAAGTCCATTTGTGTTCTGCTCATTTTTGAGGAAGAAATATAAAGGAGTAATAGGTAAGACTAAAGAAATTAGTTATGTACAGGGATTGAGTAGAAATGGGTTGGAATAAAGGAGAATAATAACAGAATAGTATGGATGAGGAAGGCATACCGTTTTTGTATAGCTTTGACTCTTAGAATCATAGTAATATTTTACACAGGAAACAAAATAAATACTTGAAATCAACCAAGTTGCCTTTTTTTTTTTTTTGACTGTAGTCAGATGATATCTGAGGAGTCATCTAGAGGTTTTATTTGGATATAGAGAAAGTTTGGCTTCTCTTCCTCTTCATGTAGTCTCACGGCCTTTTCAGTAACTTCTCCCTTTATCTCTCCAGTAATATATCCTGTACTTCTTACATGGTTCCAAACTCCAAGAATGTAAGAACAAAAGCTACCAAGTACTCTGAATGTCTAGGCTCAGAAATCCCAGACCATCATTTCCTCTATATTCTATTGTCAAAGCAGTCATAGGCTAGCAAAAAAATGTGGAGGATGAGTTTCATCTCTTGGTGAGAGAGTAGTTTGTGCGTAAAGGAGAGAAGAAATTGATAGTGTCTGTCTTTGGAGTTTAGAGATCATTGACTGATATCAGACTGTGGCTCATGATGTAGCCTGACTGTAGAAGAGGGAAGAGCCAAATGACTCACAAAGGAGTATAGACTCCTGTGGGATGTCATATTTACTTTTTTGAAAATAACTGAGCAGTCATTAGATTATTAACTGTGAAATAATCTTTCTGATTGTAAAGGGATAGGTTATTATTTCTGAGATTTTCTTTCTAACTGAAAGTAGATAGATAGCTAGTATTGCAACTATATAGTATAACATAATAAGTCTTTTTACATGATAGCTCATCATAATGTTGACTATCTTGTGCCCTTGCTAAGTTTTCTATTTTTAATCTTTGTACTTTTCAACTATTCTTCATTTTCATTGTTAGTAGATAAATGCAGTAACCTGTCTATCTACTCTGGCCATTCTCCAATTTGCCATTGATTGATTCACTCATTTACTTATTTAACAAACAAATATTTGTTTGATTACATTAGAAATACAAAGGTGAATAAGAAATCATTTTTGCATCAAGATGAGTCTATCAATGGGAAGGACTAATTAAAACAAAATAGACATATGACTCAAATATGTTGGAAATAGGCTTGTTTGGGGAGGTTTTACTAAAGATACGGTATTTGTGCCAGAATTTGAAGGATCTATTGTTCTTCCAGTGGTGGAAATACAATAGAGCATTTTAAAAAGACTAAATAGCCCAAGCCTTGGCTCAAAGGTCTGAGAGTATGTCTGACAAGATGGGATGCTCAGACTAGAATAGTGTGTCTAGAATATTAGTGTAAAATTACAAATTTGTTTACATGTAAAAAATTATAATAAATAAGATATAATTTTTCATTTTAGCCATTTTACAGTGTATAATTCAGTGACATTAACTTCACTTACATTGTTGTGTAACCATCACCACTTTCCATCTCTAGAACTTACTCACCATCCCAAACTGAAATGGTGTACCCATTAAACGATAACTTTGTTACCCCTTCCTCAACCTCTGGCAACCACTATTCTGCTTTCTATCTCTGTGAATCAAATTAGAAATTTAAAACTCCTGTTCTCTAGACGGTCGTTGGGTATTACCTAGTAGGTAAGAAGCAGTCTTAGTGAGGGAGAAAAAAAGGATGGAGAATTTGTTGTTTATTATAACTGAATTTGTACTTCTTGAATGGAAACATGACCCCCATGTTAATGCAGAGAGTATGTTTTAGAAGATAAACTTCTGGTTCATTATGTAAATATTTTTGGATATTCCAGGTTTATTATTGCTTGACATTCTATGTTGTGTGTATTGAGATATTACTTCCAATCCGGCCACTTGGTTAAACTAGCATGGTGTATTATTCAGCGTTATGACAAAGAGTATAATTGCTGAGATTTTCATCTGCTTTTATTCTTTTGTTGCAGTTTTCTTTTTAAAAAATTATACATATACAAGTTATTAAAATTGCTTGAGGTATTGTTTAGGCATTTAGATTATCTTTCTTTTTAGACTAAGAATAATTAAGAAGCAATAAAATTACCAGAGAAAAGTGAATAATATTTCATTATTTTCCTTTATCTTATTTTTCTGTTTATGTTGGTTTGAAATCATATTTATTTATATATGAGTGTAGTGATCAGTAGGTGTAGTGATCAGTAGTAGAATAAAAGTGTCACTTTTTAAAATTCCTGCAATATCTTAAAAGAATGTTAATAGTAAGTTGCTCAAATATTAGAGATTGTACAAAGAAATTGCAATATAAATAGTCTTGTGTTTCATATTTTAAAGTTATTTTTTATAAATATATATTAAAATAGACTAGTAATGTATGGATATATGTGTTAATCATATTTTGACTTGGAAGAAACATATATTCACTATCTGAAAATGTATACAGAAAGATTATCTTTCTATTTGTTTTCTGTAATTTCAGTTAATTAATTTTGTTAGTAAAGTTGTTATTCTGTCTTTACAATTTTTTTTTTTTTGAGACAAGGTCTTTCTCTCTGTTACTCAGGCTGGAATGCAGTGGCGGTGATCCCTGCTCACTGCAGCCCTGACCTCCTGAGCACAAGTGATCCTCCAACCTTAGCCACCCAAATAGCAGAGACTACAGGTGCCTGCCACCACACCTGGCTAATTTTTAAATTTTTTGTTCAGATGGGATCTCACTATATTGCCCAGGCTGGTCTCAAACTCCTGGGCTCGAGCAATCCTTCTGCCTTGGTCTCCCAAAATACTGGGATTGTAGGTGTGAGCCACTGTGCCTGGCCCTCTGTCATTTCTTGGCTATATTATTATCACAGTAGATTGAAGAAAATGATGGGGAACCATCATTTTGCTAAATACTGACTATTTTAATTGCTTCAGATTTTTTAAAAAATCAAGATATAATTCACATGCCACAAAACTTATCTCTTAAAAGTATATATTTTGCTGGTTTTTAGTGTATTCATAAATTTGTGCAGCCATCACTGGTATCTAATTCCAGATCTTTTTTTTTTCTCTGAGAAGGAAATGCTCCACCCCTTAACTGTCATGTACCATTTCCCCTCCTCCAGCTTGTAGCAATCACTAATTTACTTTCTATCTCTATGAATTGGCCTATTTGGACATTTTGTATAAATATAATAGAAATATATAATCTGCGGCCTTTTGTGTCTGACTTCTTTTACTTAGCATAATGCTTTGAAGAGTCATCCACATTGTAGCATGCATCAGTACCTCATTCTTTTTGATGGCCAAATAGCATTCTATTATATGGCTATACCAAAATTTGTTTATACATTCGTCAGTTGATAGAAATTTGAGTTGTTTCTACTTTTTGGCTGTTATGAATAATTCTTCTATGAACATTTGTTTGCAAGATTTTTGTGTGGATATCTTTTCAGTTATCTTGATTAGATACCCATGAGTGGAACTGCTGTCATATGCTAACTCTATTTTAACCTTTTGAGGAGCTACCAAACTTTTTCCCACAGAGGCTATACCATTTTACATTCCTACCAGCCATCTATGAGGGTTCCAATTTCTTTTCATCCCTGCTAACACTTATAATTTTCCATTAAAGGAAAAACTTATAGCCATCCTAGTGAAGTAGTATTAAACTGTGTATTTTATTTTTATTTTCCGAATGACTAAGGATGATAAGCATCTTTTCATGTGCTTGCTGATCAATTGTGTATTTTTGGAGACATGTCTGTTCAGATTCTTTACCCATTTCTTGTTGGTTTATTTAGTCTTTTTTAAATAATTGAGTTGTTAGGTTTTTTGTTTGTTTGTTTTGAGACAAAGTCTCACTCTGTTTCCAGGCTGGAGTGCAGTGGTGCAATCTCGGCTCACTGCAACCTTTGCCTCTCAGGTTTAAGTGATTCTCCTGCCTTAGCCTCCTGAGTAGCTGGGACTACAGGTGCACGCCACCACACCCAGCTAATTTTTTGTTATTTTAGTAGAGACAGGGTTTCACCATGTTGGCCAAGATGGTCTTGATCTCCTGACATTGTGATCCACCCACCTCGGCCTCCCAAAGTGCTGGGATTACAGGTGTGAGAGGTTTTTTAAAATATTTATACTAGACCTTTATCAGGTATATGATTTGTAAATATTTTTTTTCTGTCCTTTGGGTTATCTTTTCACTTTCTTGATAGTGTCCTTTGAAGCATAGAAGTTATTAGTGTTGATGAAGTCCAATTTATCTATTTTTAAATTTGTTTGCTTGTACCTTTGTTGTATATAAGAAACTATTGCCTAATTCAGGGTTATGAATATTTACCCTTATTTTATCTTCTTAGAGTTATGTAGCGTATAACTGTAGTGTATACATGTAGAGTTTTAGTTCTTACGTTTGTCTTTGGTCTGTCTTGAGTTAAATTTTATATGTGATAAAGGTCCACAGATGTTAGTTTTTAAAAATATTCTTAAGTGTGAGATGAAAAAGCACTTATAGTTTGGGAGCATCTTTTCTCCTGCATCACTTTCTCCTGTTTCCTTAGCTTAAATAGAAAGACTCTGGACTAAGTGCTTGTATACTGCCTTTTGCCTGGTCTGCTCTTCTCCAGACATTTTGCTTGAGTGGCTCCTTATCATTCACACTGCAGAGAGTTCTTCTCTAACTTTAACTAGATCAGCTACCCCTTTCATACCCCACTGAGTTTAATTATTCACAACTAAATATATCTAGTTAATTTTTTTAACTTTAAATTCAGTGGTATGAGTGTAGTTTGTTGTCTGTACAACAAACTCCTATGATACAAGTTTATCTATTTGTTACATAGGTAAATCTGTGTCATGAGGGTTTGTTGTACAGATTATTTCATCACCAAGGTATTAAGCCTAGTACTCATTGATTATGTTTCCTGGTCATCTTCCTCCCCCTACCCTCCTCCTTCTGATAGACCCTAGAGTGTGTTGTTCCCTGTGTAGGTCCATATGTTCTCATCATTTAGCTCTCACTTATAAGTGAGAACATGCTGTATTTGGTTTTCTGTTCCTGTGTTAGTTTGCCAAGGATAATGGTCTCTAGCTCCATCCTTGTCCCTGTAAAGGATGTGATCGTGTTGCTTTTTATGGCTGCATAGTATTCCATGGTATATATGTACCACATTTTCTTTATCTACTCTATCATTGATGGGCATTTAGGTTGATTCCATGTCTTTGCTATTGTGAATAGTTTTGCAATAAGCATACATGTACAATGTGTCTTTATAATAGAATGGTTTATATTTGTTTGGATAAATACCCAGTAATGGGATTGCTGGGTTGAAGGGTAGTTCTGTCTTTAGTTCTTTAAGCAATCACTACACTGTCTTCCACAATGGTTGAAGTAATTAGTACTCCCAACCTAAGAGTGTAAATTATACAGTGTATAAGCATTCCTTTTTCTCCACAACCACACCAGCATCTGTTATTTTGTGACTTTTTAATAATAGCCATTCTGACTGGTATGGTATAATATCTCATTGTAATTTTGATTTGCATTTCTCTAATGATCAGTGATGTTGAGCTTTTTTTCATATGATCGTTGGCTGCACATACGTCTTCTTTTCAAAAATCCCATTTATTTCCTTTGCCCTCTTGTAATGGGGCTGTCTACTTTTTCCTTATAAGTTTATTTAAGTTCCTTATAGATGCTGGATATTAGACCTTTGTCAGATGCATGGTTTGCAAAAATTTTCTTTCATTCTATAGGTTGTCTGTTTACTCTTTTCAATAGTTTCCTTTGCTGTACAGATGTTCTTTAGTTTAAGTAGATCTCATTTGTCAATTTTTGCTTTTGTTGCAATTGCTTTTGCCATCTTCATCATGAAATCTTTGCTTGTGCCTGTGTCCTGAATTATTGCATATGTTTTCTTCCAAGGTTTTTGTAGTTTTTAGTTTTACATTTATGTCTTTAATCCATCTTGAGTTTAATTTGTATGTGGTATAAGTAAGGGGTCATCCAGTTTTAATCTTCTGCATATGGCTAGCCAGTTATTCCAGTATTGAATAGGGAATCCTTTCCCCACCGCTTAGTTTTTGTCAGGGTTGTTGAAGATCAGATAGCTGTAGATGTGTGGTCTTATTTCTTGTTTCTGCATTCTGTTACATTGGTCTATGTGTCTGTTTTTGTGCCAGTACCATGCTGTTTTGGTTACTGTAGCCCTGTAGTATAGTTTGAAGTTGGGTAGTGTGATGCTTTCAGCTTTGTTCTTTTTGCTTAGGATTGCCTAGGCTATTTGGGTTCTTTTTTTGGTTCCATATGAATTTTAAAATAGTTTTTTTTTCTAGTTCTGTTAAGAATGTCTATGATAGTTTAATAGGAATAGCATTGGATCTATAAATTGCTTTGGGCAGTAGGGCCATTTTCACGATGTTGATTCTTTCTATCCATGAGCATGGAATGTTTTTCTATTTGTTTATGCCCCCTCTGATTTTTTGAGTAATGGTTTGTAGTTATCCTTGCAGAGATATTTTACCTTCCTAGTTAGCTGTACTCCTAGGTATTTTATACTTTTTATATCAATTATGAATAGGATTGCATTCCTGATTTGGCTCTCAGCTTGACTGCTGTTTGTGTATAGGAATGCTAGTGATTTTTGCACACTGATTTTGTCTCCTGAGATTTGCTGAAGTTGTTTATCAGCTTAAGAAGCTTTTGGGCTGAGACTATGGGTTTTTCTAGAATATATCTAGATAATTTGTTTACTTGTCCACTGTTCATTGCAACTCACTAGAATATAAGCTTCATGAATGTAGACGTCTTGTATATCTACAACCCATATCTAGAACTGTAGGGTGCTTGAAACATAGTAGATGTGCCTGAAACTGTGTGTGAAACATAGTAGTTGTTCAGTAATGATTTGTTGAATCAATTCAATGAGTTGTAATACAGGGATAGGATCTAGCATTTACCCCCTTTTTATGATGGAGACGTCTTGAAATAATAGCTTTAGTATCTAGAAATCACAAAACCATCAATTAAAGTTCTATGCTAATCTGCAAAAGAAGTGCTTCATTTTCTTAAAGTTTTTTAATGTTCTGACCCACTCTCAGATATTAAAATGCCCTTCTTCCATGTTCCTCGGATGAACTATATATAACTAGGGAGAGATGCATTTCTCTTCAGTCTGTTCTTGGAACTCATAAAGGCAAACTTAATCCCAAAGAAATGGTATTATTGGTTGCTGTGCATTTTCTCTACGATCTGACATTAATTTTATTATGGATATGGCCAACAATTAATTCAAGCAGTACTTATTGAAAGTTCACTGTGTGTAATACACTGCTGGATGCTGAGTGTGGAAAAATAGGTAATATGCCATTAAAGCAGAGTTATAACTATACATTTCATTAATCTTTAAGATAATGAAAATATAAAATATAAAGTAAAATAATACAAAATGCAAAGGTCTGTAATAGAGTAATTTAGAGGATCAAGTTTAAGGTCAGCATTACTGGATTCAAATTTCAACTCAGCTACTTGCTAGCTTTAAGGGCTTAGATGAGCTAGTCTTTTTTTTTTTTTTGAGACGGAGTTTTGCTCTTGTCTCCCAGGCTGGAATGCAATGGTGTGATCTCGACTCACCACAGTCTCCACCTCCCAGGTTCAAGTGATTCTTTTGCCTCAGCCTCCTGAATAGCTGGTATTACAGGCATGCGCCATCACGCCGGGCTAATTTTGTATTTTTAGTAGAGACAGGGTTTCTCCATGTTGATCAGGCTGATCTCAAACTCCTGATCTCCGGTGATCCACCCAGCTCGGCCTCCCAAAATGGTGGGATTACAGGCATGAGCCACTGTGCCCGGCCTGATGAGCTACTCTTTTTAAGTTTCAGTCACCTCCTTTGTAAATGATGACAATAATATTTCCTGCCACATAGGGCTTTTATGAAGATTAAATGAGAAAATGTATAAAAACCACTTAGCATGCACATAGTAAGTGTGCAATATACCGTATTATATAAATGTTAGAGTCTCAAAACTGAGGGTATATTTTTTCAAAACTTTTAAAAACTTCCTTACTTAGCTGGCTTGCTATCTGAGTGTGTCCCAGTTTACTGGCAAGCCTAGAACATAGGGATGTGCTATCGTCTTACCAGCCTTTCTACCCCAGCTTTATAGTTCTATCCCTCACCTTTTTGATGCCCAACCCAGGTAGCTCTGACAGATATTTTTAATACTGACTACTTTCCTGGATTTCCATAGTGTGTATTTATAATACACATATTCCTAGGTTCTATAGAGAGTAAAATAAATGTGCCTTGAAGGCATTCCCTAGTGAACATAAATAAAATTAGTTATCAGATTAAAACAGCTTCTATCTTTGCCTTTGATATCAATGTTTTTGCCATTTACGTGGTAGTTAGGAAATGTGGTACTTCTCAAAAGAAGACATACGTGTGGCCAAAAAATAGATAAAAAATGTTCAATGTCATTAATCATTAGAGAAATGCAAATCGAAACCACAGTGAGATACCATCTCACACCAGTCAAAATGGCTGTTATTAAAAAGACAAAAAATAACAGATATTGGCAAGAATGCAGTGAATAGGGAACATGTATACACTGCTGATGAGAATGTAAATTTGTTCAGCCATTGTGGAAAGCAGTTTGGTGATTTCTCAAAGAACGTAGAACTACTGTTCGACCCAGCAATCCCATTACTGGGTATATACCTAAAAGAAAGTAAATCATTCTACCAAAAAAAGACATTCAGTCATATGTTCATTGCAGCACTATTACAATAGCAAAGACATGGAATCAACCTAGATGCCCATCAACGGACTGGATAAAGAATATATGGTACATATACACCATGGAATGCTATGCAGCTATAAAAAAGAACAAGATCATGTCCTTTGCAGCAACATGGATGCAGCTAGAAGCCATTTTCTTAAGTGAAGTAGCACAAGAATAGAAAACAAAATACCACATGTTCTAATTTACAAGTAGGCGTTAAACATTATATACACATGGACATAAAGATGGGAGCAGTAGACACTGGGCACTGGGGACTATTTGAGGGTGGAGATGGGGAGGGAGGCAAAGGTTGAAAAACTACCTGTAGGGTACCGTATTTACCACCTGGCTGATAGGGTCATTTTTTTTTTTTGAGACAGAGTCTTGCACTGTCGCCTGGGCTGGAGTGCAATGGCGCGATCTCGGCTTACTGCAACCTCTGCCTCCCGGGTTCATGCAATTCTCCTGCCTCAGTTTTCCAAGTAGCTGGGATTATAGGCACACACTACCACACATGGCTAATTTTTTGTATTTTTAGTAGAGACCAGGTTTCACTATGTTGGCCAGATTGGTCTTGAACTCCTGACATTGTGACCCGTCCGCCTCGGCCTCCCAAAGTGCTGGTATTACAGGCCACTGTGTCTGGCCAGGTCATTCTTATACTAAACCTCAGCAGCATACAATTTACCCGTGTAAGAGACCTGCATGTGTACCCCCGAACCTAAACTAAACGTTGAGAAAAAAAGCTAAAAGAATACAAAAGTTTAAAAAAGGAAAAAAAAAAACCAAAAAGAAATGTGGTAGAAGCGTTCATACTTTTTAGTTGACTATTCCAGACCTGAAAGAATACAATGTAAACCGACCATAAAAAATGGAAAATTTTTAGAAAGATACAGGTTTCATGACATTGATGTAAATGACATTGGAGAATCCATTGAATCCCATGTAAAACCACTGACACATGAGGATTTGACAGTTCACAACTGAAGCAGAAAAATTGGCAAGGGTAATGATATGATGATGCTTCAAAAGAGACTGATTGGAATAACAAAGGATTAAGAAAAACCATTTGGAAAACAGATAAACCCTTGAATATTCATGTTAGATGATATTTGTTAGTGTCTTGTAGGTGTTAAATGTGAATTGACAGACAATTATATCACACTATCATGAAGTAATTTCAGAAAAATCAACAAGGGACATATAGCAGTTTTATTATTTGACCTAAAAATTAGTCCAGAGTTACAATTACAGCTAAAATTTTGTTAAATATGACATAAAACAGCTTTATATTTCAAGTTCCTTTTCAAGATGAAATTGTTAAGTAAGTGGATCAAGTTAACTTTGTAGGGACCAATTAGTCTTAGCCAAAGTAGTATATCTGTACTCCTGGTTCCTTATTTGCCTGTGCTCAGCCTATCTGCTGGGATACTTCACTTAGGATTGCTTTGATTCTGAGGTCTTTATTAAGCCCAATGCCTATTACCTATTTTTTCATATCCCATGATCCACTGGTCTAGAAGCTGAACTTTAAGTGGTCTATACTCAAATTGTGATATTAATACAAAGGATTTAGGAGATTCAGATTCAGACTTTGGTAGTCAGCACTAAGGTAAGATGGAAGTAATGAAATTCAAATGAGTGAATTTGGTAGTTCGTCCTATGGAATGTGATTGAAAAGTACAGTAAAACCAGATTATGAAAAACTTTGTCAATCTAAAGGGTATGTACTTTATCCTACAGGTTAGAGTTTCTCAAATTGTGGTCCACAGACCACTTGCATCAGAATCACTTGTGATATATGTTAAAAATTCAAATTTCTGATCCCCATCTGTTAATCAGAATTCTGGGGCTAAATCCTAGGAATACCCAGTTTTGAGATATCTTTATGTACTTCTTATTAACTTTATGGTTTTAGAGTTATCATTAAACCTAAGTAGTTTGATAAATTTTCTCCTGCATTTTATTTTTCAAATGTTGATGATAGTGTAACTTTTGTCACAAAAAAACTTAGAAATGATGCCATATTTACCTGGAATTTTATCTTCCTTAATTGTTTCTTTAGATAATATTCCAAAGCTTATCCTAAAGATAAATATGTTTTATATGTTAATTTTATAGATGAAATAGTTTAAAGATAGCATTAGCACTTAATTCCATGCTTTCAGGATTTTCTTATAAAAACAAATTTTCTTTGAAAGTGTTATCTAAATTTTTTCAGTTTCTTCACATGGAAACCCCCTGCTGTTATGCAACACTGAAATAACAACATTGTTTTCACCCATTAAAATACCACTGCAAGATATTGTGAATTGGCTCATTTGCCTTAAATTTTTTTTTTTTTAACAAATAAGGCAGTGTTTTGAGTTATGCCAGATGTACAAATGAGAGATTTGAGTGTACTTGTAGAATTTAAATTGGAATGCTAATGAGATTCTGACAGGCAGAAAAAACAGCACAGCCTACATTTTCATCTGTTTTATTAAAGTCATTATTTAACTGAAAAAACACATTATTTAGAGCTATTTATTTATGTGGCATTTGTAATTCAGCTCTTAAACTTTATCCAATTAAAGTGCTTCTCATTCTATTTCACTTAATGCAGTAGATTGTTTTGTGCATTCATCTTTTGCTCTGTTTCATTCAGTTGTAGAGTGGCAGTAACTCGCATGAATGAATGTGTCTTTTTTTTTTAACTAATGCTTACATGTGCTGCTTCATGCTGTGATGCTACATTGACATCTTTATTTTTTATTTGCAGTAATTCCATTGAATTTTCATGGTACATTATTACACAAGATTGCTTATCGTTATTTCATGCTTTGATTATTTTACTAGAATTCCTAAAATGTGAAAGAAAAAAAATAATGTTCAAAACCTCCCAAATTTCTGAGAAGATGAATTGATTTTAGAGATAACTGAACAAAAGACACTATGCCTTAAAAGTACATATTTCAACAAAGATATACAAATATATTTTAGGTCCCTTACCCAAAATATCGCTTTTCAAAAAACATTTATTTATTATTTATTTGGATTTTTTCATTTTTATAGTTATTTTCAACAAAGACTTTTTGTGAATGTTTGAGATTACTTAATTAGAGTATCTTTTAGGTTTCTTTTATTTATATTTATCTACCTCGCAGATGGGGTTAAAATTAGAATTTTTAAGGTTATAGGGGTTTAAAATTTTATGTACATGTACAAAATCAGTACTAGAGGAAAAAATAGTAGTATATAATTTCAAGGGATAGCGTGAGGCTGGTTGAGGTCAAGCCCAAGATGGAATGCAGACATTATGGGAGGGTCTAGAAGACAATGTGTTTCCTTGAAAAGGCAACTTCTGTGAAGAGAGTGAAATATGTGAGTCCAGAATTGTACAGATGTCATCATGAATGTCAGATCTCTCAACTGCATTCTATAATGGGTTTAGGGAATTCTTATATTGTAAGAACATTTCACATATTTTAAACAGCTTGATGTTTTCATGAAAATCTAGGGTAAAACAAACTAATTAGCATAAAAACTATTTCAGTTAATGTTCAATGGATAAAGTCTATATATTAACTGGAAATTGAACCAGTGACTGTTGGTTTCCTGACATTTACATAAAGCTTCACTCAAGGGGGCGCCATTAAGCAACATTAAGGAATTTCATACATAGAGCTGTATTTTTATCTCTAAAACTTCCATAAGAGGTAGGCTCTTGAGGTGGCAAAAAGGACAGTGAACTAGGAATCAAGAGACTGAGTTCTGGTTCAGACTCTGGCACTCATGAACTCTGTAGACCTGGATATGCCACTTTACTTCTTTAGGCTCTGATTCTTCATCTTCTAAATGAAAAGGTTGATGATGGTTTCTAAGGTACTACTAACTCTATAACTCTGTGATTTTGAAATTCTTTTATTTACCAATGAGAAGCCCAGACACAACATTTAAGTGATAGATTTTATCACATCTCTTAACAGGATGTCCAGAATTATTTTTGAAGATACAGTATTTAGGCTGAATTTCTTAACTAATGTTTAGAATACTTACAGAAAATCGCTTTTGTAGGTATAGCTAACTTTTGATTATCCATGCTAATGTGTGATAACATGTAACTGAAGTGTGTATGAAGCCTTCACTCCTCATTTTCTCTTCAAATTTGTCTCCTTTTGGTATAGCTTTATTTCACCCATACTCCACTCTGCTGAGGAAAAGAACGGGATTCAGTATTAAACCATAGGAATGAGACTCATTTTATCCTGGTTTGTTTTTTAAATCTCAGAGGCACATTACATTCATGTGCATACCGTCCACATTTACTTACATCCGTGTCCATGTTCTTTCATATACGTGCCTCCATATCTTTACTTGTGCTCTTCCTGCTGTGTTTTTTACTCCTGTTGCCCTCAAACACAGTAATTCTACTCATCTTATAAGGCGCAGCCCCTTAGTCCTTGATATTTTCCGTAAGCATGTGAGCTATATTATCCAACAGATTGATTCCAGATTCTAGTATTACAATTTACTAGCTCTCTGATCCTGAGAAAATTGCCAGTCTGACCCTCAGTATCTGCAAAATGTAAACAATACCCAAATCTCAGGATTGTTTTTGATTTTAAATGGTATATAATTCAGTCGTTCAATAAATATTTAAGTAGTGATATCATGTATCAGTAGAACAAAACAGACCAAAAACTCTGCCCACATAGAACTTATATCCTGGTAGCTATAGACAGGTAAATAAATAACAAACAAAATATATATTTTGAGAAATAGAGAAGGGTAGAGGGGAGGGAGAATAGAGAATCCAGAAAGTGGAGAAACAGTGAGTTTTAAAATAGGATGGTCTGAAAAGGACTTTCTGAGATGACACTTGAGCAGGGACCTGGAAGAGCCAGGGAATATTTGAAGGAAGAGTATTCCAGGCAAAGGGAACTGCAAATACAAAGCCTCTGAGGCGGGTGTGTGCTTGATGTGTGCCGAAACAGAAAGAGGTCAGTTGGCTCGTGCAGAGAGAGATGAGGCAGAAAAAATAAGCCAGATCATATAGGGTCGTTTAGGTCAATTTTAGTGAGGACTTTGTCTCTGAATGAGATGAGGAACCATCAGAGGGTTTTTGAGGAGAAAAGTCACTTGATCTGACTTACCTTTTTAAAATACTGTCTGGCTTCTGTATAGTTTGTGGGGGAGGGAGAGAGACCAAAGTAAATATTAAATAAGCTGTTGGATATAATATACCAGGGGAGAGCTACCCATCACTATAGTCTCTCAGAAGATCTAGCCACTAGTAGGCATTCTATAAATGTTAGTACCTTCCTTCTCACTTTCTTTTCTTCATATTCCTAGTTGGAAGTTTTCTCTTCTTCTTTGGGATTCTCTATTATGACACATATCATTTTAAAACTAGAGTTATTTGTGTATTGTTTTTGTTTCTCCTGCTAACCTAAATATTTCTTGAGGATACCTTCTTGAGACTCAGTTTTATCTGTCTTTATAAATGGATCCTATCCCAGCTCAGGATAGGGTTATATGAGTAGCAGATTAAGAGTATGTTTGGGACCTGATGAGCAGTAACATCCAAGAGGAGAAGGTTAGCAAGTGTGGGAGGATAGAGAAGTAACACTTTGGGGAGGTGTATCTTAGGATATATTAGCACGGAATAGTGGGTTTCTTTTAGTAAGTAAGGTAGATGTGGGAAGAGGCACTGGTCCTACATTGCATGTGGGAGATGCCAGGACAGGTCCATTTAGGCATGCTGTCTCTGGACTTTGGCCATCTTCGTTTGTGATTCATGAAGATGCGTAGCTGGAGTCTGAGGTGACAGTGAAGTGCTCAAACAGATGGTTGATGCAGGCAAAGGAGTCTCCTACAGGGGCCACTTGGGAGTATAGATGAGCTGCTGGTTAATCTCCTGGGATCTGTTTATGCATAGTAATTTCTTAGCCTTCACAGTGCAATTCAGGTAGATTTGGCAAATTACTAGACTGGGAACTTGCGATGGTGCTCTACCCTTTAGGATTTTTGCTTCTACAAGTGGCAGATTACCCAACTTAAAGGAGCTGAAGAAAAAAATTATCCTTGTTGCCTCATCTGACTGAACAATTCATAGGGAGTTACTATCAAACAAACTTGATCCAGCTGTACAAATAATCTCACTAAGGGCCTAGATTCTTTGTAATTCTCTTTGCTTTGCCTTTGCCTAGGACCATCCTCATCTACACAAGGGGCCCCTGGCATTTTCAGGTTGACACGTTCCAAATATCATATCCTCAATACAATCTTATCTGATAGAAGAAAGCCTTTTTGGCCATCATACGGAAACTCTGGACTTCAGTCTAATTGAACCATCTTAAAGTATGTACCCACTCCTAACCATTCATTTCTAGTGAGCTAGGATGACATTGGTGAACACAGGCCTGCGCCTCTTGCCTAATCCACAGAACCAGGGATAGAATAAGTTACCCTAAAATATATGAGATTTGTAGTGTGAATGTATAACCCTAACTGAAAATTAGTTGCTTTTAGTAAAGCACTGTATGAAATGGGTTGTGGATTTGGGCCCAACAAAACAGTAGATGTCCACTGTAGGAATTATATAATCAGGGCCCCAGAAGGAAACACACTTTAGCTTAGATAGCTCAAAAGAAGAGACTGGAATGAAGGGACTACTTACAGGGGCATGGGCAGGGTTAAGTGTACAAAACAATGGCTGGTGAGCCTCCTAGAGACCTAGAGTGTTCCCAACTCTAGGACCTAGGGATCAAGGGAAGAAATAGTGTTTCCAGGGTCAAGTAAGAACATGAGTCCTGCAGGAGGAGCTAGAGCTGTAGTTGTGGAGGAATGTAGCTATAGTCAGAGACAGAACATTGAAGCAGGGTGGGGAAGAGAAAAAGATACCCTGACCCTTTTCTCTTTTCACCTTCTAATCTCCTGCTGTAGTGCCCATTGTCTCAATTGGAACGAGGCAGAAATTTCTAGGGGTCAGCCTTCTGAGACACATAGTGGAGCAGAACATAGATCTTAGTTGAGGCCAAATGGAAAATAATGAGCACAGAAAACAAATTAGTCTTAATCTTATAATAGGAAAATATATTGGGAAGGAAGATAGGGATAAAAATTTCGGGGACAGAATTTCATCAGAAGGTCCAATTGAAGAAGTGCTTCCACACAGTGCGTAATGAGAAAGTTAAATTGTTAAAGGGGTTCTGAGCTCCAGTCAGTCTACTGGAGGGACTAACATGGTTGTAACTCCTCCTTGTGGTGGGGAATGGGTACCTACTCACTCAATGTACCATGTCAGAATTTGCCTGGGAACTGGAACGTGGCTGCTCCTGAAGACTTGGAACTCAGAGAAGTCTGTGGGTGGGTAAGTGGTTTATGACAGGAACAGCACAAATGATACATTGTTGTGTATCAAGGCAGAAACCATTACTACAACATTTAGCTGTCCTGAGTCCAGTTGCTTTTGTTTATTTTCCTGCCCAGCCAAGATTAGGATCACTTCATGCTGAGACCTGATTTGAAAATGACAGGCAAATACTGGATCAAATAGCTAACTAGAAGTGAATGAGGGTAGCCCTACCAGTCTTCATCTAGAAGCCATTCCGTAGGGATAGTGATAATTGCTTTCACCAGCTGCTGAGACAAATTCATAAGTGACACTGTGGCCAGAGGTTTAAAACAACCTGGGATAAAGCAGGAAGCTCAAATTGTGGCTAACAGTGAGGAGGCACACAAGTAATGCAGCTCCTCCAACTCCACTGAAGACAGGGTAAGTGACAGCCTCCTTTGAGTCAGATGGAGTGGGGATAAGAGTGCCTTGATGCAAAGTTGGAAACCAGAGGAGGACCTGGCTGAGCAATAAAACTCTTGGCTGAGACTAAAATGATTTCAAAGCAGAACAAGGGTGGGACTGTTTGGTAGTGGAAAAGAAAGCTTGGTTTGATGCCTAGAGAAAGAATTACCTGATGTTAAGAAAGGTCATTACTTATTACCTAATCAAACAGTGTAAACATACCAACAAGCTTGAAACAGTCTTTATCTAGCATTATTAGACCTGCAATTCAGGTGAGACAATATTACCAAATCTAACCTGCTTATCAACACTTGTGTAATGGGAACATAAGAGTGAATGAAAATGTATCCAGTCTGCAATGAAGTCGTGATATAAGAGACTCAGAAGATCCTTTTTTCCTACTTTGTGGGATTGAACCTAAATTTAACTTGAATTCTTTTTAGAAGGAACTTATTTAGCCTTTTTAAAATGAAGAATTTATCTTTAATAGGAAATATGCATTTTATTATTAAAATGAGTTTTATTTTGGACTAGTTGGGAAATGTGGAGAGGAGAAACCAGTTGCAAAAAGGGATATAAAAAGAAAGTTGTCAGAAATGGTTAAAGATAGAGTATAGCACAGCAAACCCCACAGCCATCTGCCCAGGAAACTCTTCTTGTTGCCTTGTTTTCTCTGTCATTTGTGTGGGCTGTTCTTTGCTTAGGTGCTTGGAATGTCCCTCTGATGTGGGAAAGGGAAAAGGGAGTACTGGGAAGGGAAGGGTGTGGTTTCTTCCAATAATACAGAAGGGGAGAAGGGTGTGATCCTTGGCTAGGGCTCCACCCCCAGGCCTGTGCCCACGGACTTAGTTGAGGACAGGCATTTTTGTTTTCCTGCCCAAATGTTGCATTTCCCAAGACCACCTTGGCCTGCAACGCTGGAAACCTGTGCCTATAAAACCCCCCGAGACCCTAGCAGGCAGACACACAAGTGGCTGGACATGGAGAAGAAAACATCGGCAGAATAAGACACAAGTGGCTGGATGTTGAGAGGACGTTGAGGGAAGCACATGGGCAGAAGAGCACACCGACAGATGCCAGCAGGCCACCAACCAGCAGAACGATTGAAATTTGGCTGGGGCAGTTGGAGGGGAGCTCAGGCTGCCCGAGCAGCCCAACTCTAGGGGAAAACCAGTCTCCCTTCTGGCTTCCCCATCTGCTGAGAGCTACTTCCACTCAGTAAAGCCTTGCACTCATTCTCCAAGCCCAGATGTGATCTGATTCTCCCTGCACACCAAGGCAAGAACCCTGGGATACAGAAAGCCCTCGTACCTTGCGAAAAGACAGGGGTCTAACTGAGCCAATGCAAGCCACTTAGGGACAGCTAAACTAAAAGAGCATAGTGTAACACAAACCCACTGGAGCTTCAGCTGTAAACATTCACCCCTAGACACTGCTGTGGTGTCTTAGCCCCACAGCCTGCGGGTCTGAGTGCTCCCCTACAGGTTTGAGCAGTGGGATACTGAAGAAGTGAGCCATACCCCCATCATTGCCCTGTGAAGGGGACAAGGGAACTTTTCCCATTTCACCTCCTCCCCTCTCCCCAGGCCAAGTCTTCTTGGTCCTTCAAGATTTTAGGCACTTTAGCTCTCATACCTTCTGATATCCTCCTCACTTCAATTCCACCCCAGATCTGTGGTACGCAAATCTGTATTGTGATGCACTCATCACATTGTATTGACATGACTTTCTGATCTGTCTTCTCCATTAGATTGTCAGCCATTTGAGGGACTGATGTAGTAAAAGAATAGGTATTTATGTGGCCAGAATTACATTAAAATTACGTTTGTTATAGTGAAGTAGAATATTTCTGTGCTTTGGCCCTTCCACTCACTGTCAGGTGGCTTCATAGCATTCCTCTGGAATATTCTAAATATAGTCTGACACCAAATATTACTTTGAACTCTTGATTGTAAGCAATAGAAACCCAATCCCAAATAGCCTAAATAAAAGGAAGAATGTAGACTATCTTGGTGTATATTTCAGCGTGACTGAGGCATGATGAAGGCAGGCATACAGAGGCTGTGGAAATAGGGCTCACATGCTTTGGGGACTGACTATTTTTTATTTTGGTTTCTTCATCTATTTGAGTCTTCTCTTTTTGTCTGTAGAATAGCTTTCTATATTCAGCAAATATGGTTGTCAACAGCTCTTAATTTTACATGATAAAGCTTTGCCTCTACAGAAAAACTAGATACTGATTTGAGTTTCCTGTTTCCAAAGTTCATGGGTCCTAGGAAATGTCCTAGTTTGGGCCCTGCCCAATCATAAGATGCTCTTATTGTAATCTGACGGAGAGGGTGAGTAGTTCCTGCAGCCAGACAAAATAGTACATGCTGTACACCCAACATATTAGTGTACTATGAGAGAATTACATTTAGAGGGCTCTGTTGCCAGAACATATAGTTAACTCCAGGCCATACCTATTTGTGGGAGAAGACAAGTGCTCCAAACAGTTAAATAGACTTTTATTTTGGCATTTGAAATGCATAATATTATTATTCTTATGGGACATTTACCGTCTTTATTATGTTCTCTACTGGCTAGCATTAAGATGTATTATTTGCATTCCTAAGCATAAACTAACAGGAGCATCAAGAGGGAAAAGTAGCCTGAATAATGAAAAATTTGGCTTGCGAGCAAAACTATGCTGTGGTTAATTGATAGAGCAGAGGTGTTTCTGACTAACTGAAAATACTTTTGGTCTTCCAAAAGGTATTACCAACATCTTGCAAGTGAATTTTTAAATGCCACTTCAACTGAAATTTTCTTACCAGCTTGCTGTACTGATCTCAGAGGATGACAGACATTAAAGTAAAAGAAACTGGCGGCCGGGTACAGTGGCTTACGCCAGTAATCCCAGCACTTTGAGAGGCTGAGGCAGGCGGATCACCTGAGGTCAGGAGTTCGAGACCAGCCTGGCCAGTATAGTGAAACGCCTTCTCTGCTAAAATACAAAAATTAGCCATGTGTGATGACGGGCGCCTGTAATCTCAGCTACTCGGGTGGCTGAGGCAAGAGAATCGCTTGAACCCGGGAGGCAGAGGTTGCAGTGAGTGGAGACTGTGCCATTGCACTCCAGCCTGAGCGACAGAGCCAGACTCTGTCTCAAAAAAAAAAAAAAAAAAAAAAAAGAAGAAAGAAAAAGAGAAAGAAACTGGCCCATTTTCCACTCTTACTAGAGAAGTAGATGTGTATAAAGCTAGACAGCCTTTTAAAAACATCATGTGTACAGCATTAAAATTTGTGTGCATATGTATAGCTTGTATACACTAAAGGCCGGCCTTAGATGTAAATCAAATGGGTATGATTTTAGAAATGACACATTACATTACAAAAAAAAGGTAGGTATGTAAAATGAGCTTAATTATTTTTCCTTTTGTACTTCACAGGGTAGGGGATGGTTGTAGAGTGGTGAATGGTGATCTGGGGCCATAAGTCCAATATTCTGTCTACTTTATAACAACTTTATTGAGGGCTGGAGGGCTATGTGTGTGTATGAGAGAGAGAGAAGGTAGGAGGGAGAGGGAGAGAGAGGGAGAAGAAAAGAGAGAAGCGAGGGCCCTTTGGTTTAGTTATTAGGGAAGAGCAAGGAGATTCTGGCAATTTGATATATAATAAGTTTATTGACTCTTCCTTTTGTATACACATCTTATAGGAGTAAACAATGGAGAATGATGTGAGATGGATTACATGACCAAACATTGCTTCTAATTTGAATCTATGAGCCTTTGAAGCGAAGTATAAGTTGATGTATCAGTCATATTAGTCTACAGCCAATTTATAATTTGTGTCTCAGTCACTGTATTTCTTATTATTCAGTTAGAAACTTGATTTTACTGCTTTCATAATCTAAAACTCTGGTTATTCATCAAATGGACACAGAATGCTAAAAGAAATAGACCTTTTCCATATTCTGTGTTAATAAACCCAGCTCATCAATCTTTGTTCACATGTATTATGTAGTCCCCTGGTGGACAGTATGTTAGTTCTGTTTCTGGTTTGGTAACCAACAGTAAGCAATCTCTCTGCCTTCCCCCCAACTTTTTCCCTTCCACCCTCTGATCCTTTTCCTCCTTTTCTTTCCTCTCTGTTTCTCTTCCTCTCTCCTTAAAACATTTTCTCCTTAAAAATTTTGTGAGAATTCATGAAGCCAAAGTACCCTTCGTATTACCTTTGTAAATAATCTAAATGATCATTTTCTGCAATGATGATCTGCAATGAAATTATATTTGATGCAGCAAATATAATTTCTTTTATTTGCACATCTTGAAGCTAAAAGAGATTTCTTTTGTATCATCTAATGCAATTTAAATTTCTCTCTTGCTTTCTTGCGTATTCTCCTTTTTTCTTTCTTTTTTTTTCTTTTCCTCCCTCTCTTCTTTCCTTTCCTCCTTCCTTTCCGTCTCACTACTCTTTTTTTAAAAAGCACAATATTTGACCCTTGGTTGGTAATAAAGCTTATCTTCAGGGAAAATGTGACTTTGAAAATTAGTTATCATAAATAGAATACATGCAGCTTTTTGCCTACATAAAATGATGGTTCTCTTTAGGGACTGTTGATTTTAGTCTGCTAATATTGCAAATCTAACCAGAATAGACATTGTCTTTGTTGTAGGTCGGTGAGTGACAAGGGTTCTGCACTTAGAGATTTTGCTAGAAAACCTGGAGAGCAGCCAGCCAAGAGCTCTGTAAGAGACTTTTAAGAAGTTGGAATCTGTAAAAAGTGTTTCAGGAAGAAAAGCTTTCAGTTTAGATCGATGCATAGTTAACAATTATTAGCTCCAGAGAGCTAATAGCTTTAGTCAAGTAAACCAATTTTTAGCCTTATGCCAGAGACGATAGCTTGCATAATAGCTAAAATACACAGTATACTCTTAATTTATGCTACTCAATCCGTTAGCAAAATGTTGTTGATTTTTGTTTGTTTTGTTTCATCGTTAGCATTTTGGTGTAGTTCATGTTGTGGGTTGTTCAGTATGTTGCTATGTACCGTGTTACAGTGTCTTTCTTTTTCATATAGTTTTCTATTTTAAGCCATTTCCATGTTCTTAATTTTAAATGACTGAATATAATTTTAGAGTAATAATTATGTACCAGGCTAATTATTTTACATATATTATTTATTTTAAGTCTTACAACAGTTTTTTGGGGCAGGTGGTATTATTATCCTCATTTAAAAATGAAAAACAAAAAATGAGATACAGGGAAGGTAGGTGATCTGTTGAAGGTTCCAGTGCCAATACATGGTAGAGCACTGAATTTGCAACGGTTTACTTACTTTCTTCTTATTCATCTATTCTTAGATATTATATAGTTTCTTATGGTATTTATTGTAAATATCATAAGAACTAACGTCATGATTAAGAAAGTGTTTCCCAATAGCAAAGACATGGAATCAACCTAAATGCCCATTAATGATAGACTGAATAAAGAAAAAATTGGTACAAAATACTGTGGAATACTATGCAGCCATGATAGCACGGTCATGTCCTTTGCAGGGACACTAATGGAGCTGGAGGCCATTATCCTTAGCAAACTAACACAGGAACAGAAAACCAAATATAGTATGGTCTCACTTATAAGTGGGAGCTAAATGATGAGAACACATGGACCCATAGAGGGGAACAACACACACTGGGGCCTACCGAAGGGAGAAGGTTGGGATGAGGGAGAGGATCAGAAAAAATAACCAGTGAGTACTAGGCTTAATACCTGTGTGCTGAAAAAATCAGAACAACAAACACCCATAACACAAGTTTATTTGTGTAACAAATCTGCACATGTACCCTGAACTTGAAAGTTAAAAATAAAAGCATTTCCTCTTCTTTAAGGGTATTTCCTGAGGATAGGTTTTTAGAAATAAAATTATTGAATCAAAGTTTTAAAAAATTTAAGGCAATTGATACACAGTCCCTTAATAGCTTTCTTAATTGTTTGTTACATTTCTGCAATAATTTATGTGTGCACAGTTTAGAAAATCATTACATCTCTTGATTTTATATTTTTAAATCTTCACTAATGTGACAGCTAAACATGGAGTTTTCCCCTTTGTTTTAATTTGCTTGCTTCTTTGTATTTGAACTTCCTCTTGTGTTAATTATTTACGCCTTTTTGCTTGGTTTTCTCTTAAAGTTCTAGTTTTACTTTTGTATCTTTGTATAAGTCCCTTAACCAAGATATTAATCTTTGTTATATTTGATGGTAATTTTTTTTTTTAGCCATTTGTCTTTTTTTGGACTATTCCTTTTTACCTATGAAGGATGTTTTTGTTTATGTTTTTTAAACACAACTTCTTTTGTGATTGCTTCTATTTATAAAGGCCTTTCATTTCTAAGATAAATGTTAAATTATCTCTTTCTCTACTACAGATGTTTTCCTTCTGTGTTAAATTTTTAACAAATCTGGAATTTTTTATAGCATCAATTATGTATCAGAATTACAAGTTTGTAGAAAAATATTTAAGTTACATTGTTTTCTTTCAATGAGTTGATTAAAACTTGGAAGAAAGGCTTTGGATAATCTATAAACTATTCAATCAGCTTCTTAAATATTCTTTTCTCTTTGCAAGGCAGAAATTGAGAATTGAATTATTGTGTTTTTATCAATAAATTATAGTTAGGATCATAAACCTGCATATTTTGTGCTTTAAAATTATAATATTTTGTCTTTTGCGTTCACAAATAAATCTTACAATGGGAAACTAGAATCTAACCTTCCTTGTTCTTTGAGGTTCTATGTGCCTCACTGATGATGGTTTATTATCTCTATACTTCTGCCTCTCATATTATCACTTAAAACTAAGAACAGGTCAGGCATGGTGGCTCACACCTTTAATCCCAGCAATTTGGGAAGCCAAGATGGGTGGGTCACTTCACATCAGGAGTTTGAGGCCAGCCTGCCCAACATGGAGAAACCCCTTCTCTATGAAAAATACAGAAAAAATAGCTGGGCGTGGTGGTGGGCACCTGTAATCCCAGCTACTCAGGAGGCTGAGGCAGGAGACTTGCTTGAACCTGGAAGGCAGAGGTTGCAGTGAGCTGAGATTGTGCCCCTGCACTCCGGCCTGGGCAACAGAGCAAGAGTCTATCTCAAAAGTAAAATAAAGTAAATTAAAACTGAGAACTTCTTTATGGTCTCCTGCTGAATATAGATGTTCTGATGGAGAGTAAATAGTATTCCTAGATATCACAGGTAGTTTCTGGAACTATTATATAATATTTACCATGACTAGCATGATAAAAAATGGTATTGAATAATCAGATAGAAAGAGTCAGTAAAGATGGCCATGTTTTCATTAGAAAATCAATATGTAAGCTGAGTACAGTGGCTCACACCTGTAATCCCAGCACTTTGAGAGACCAAGGGGGGTGGCTTATGAGGTTAGGAGTTCAAGATCAGCCAGGCCAAGATGGTGAAACCCCTTCTCTACTAAAAATACAAAAATTAGCCAGGCATGGTGGCGGGCACCTATAATCCCAGCTACTCAGGAGGCTAAGGCAGAGAATTACTTGAACCCAGGAGGCAGAGTTTGCCGTGAGCTGAGATCGCACCACTGCACTCCAGCCTGGGCAACAGAGTGAGACTCTGTCTCAAAAAAAAAAAAAAAAAAGAAAATCAATATGTATTAGGAACAAATATTAAAATCGAAAAAGGGTGATTATATATATATTATATATATATGCATGCCACATATAATGATACATATACATATATATTGCTAATAATATATGATTTAATATTTCAAAAAAAGCTTGACCATATAAAAGTGTTTTCTTACAATATTGGAATATAATAAAAAAGCTTGACCATATAAAAGTGTTTTCTTACAATATTGGAGTATAATACTGAGACTCCTAAATAATATGTAATTATTATTTCCAAAATGATATAAATAGGAGTCTTTTATCTTCTGGAATAATTTTTCTGTTAATCATTTTACTACTAATTATTTGATAACCCTTATTTGTGTTTTAGCTGCATATTAAAATGAGTGGCAAATTAATATAGATATAATGATTTGGCAGTGTTGAATAAGGCTTTTCTTTTTCTCCAGCCAAAGTGATTGTATTTAAAATGCTTGTTAATCGAAATTTAGTGATTCATCTTTAAGGTTTATTACCTAGATTCATTTGTGTCCAAACTGTTTAAGATCTGATCCACATCCAATTTGTACAGGGTTTCTTGAAACACAGGAATTTGGAAATTTTATTAGATTAGAAGGAAGACTTATGTTTTATAGCTTATTTTCCTTCTACTTTAGTTATTTTTACATTATGAGAATTTTTCATTAAAAAATAATTACAGTTCTTGGCACATCAAAGACAACGTAATTACTGAATGAATCTCCATAATTATGTCTCTTTTATAACTTACTTTTGCTTATTTATTTTTATTGTTCAAAAGAGCACACTACTTAGAAGGGAGGCAGAACCTCTAAATCAGAAGTAAACAAGAATAAAAGGAAAAAAGAAGTGCTATAATAATGTAGGTATTATACAAACTACTTACTTGCAAAGAGCAATTGTTTCTTAGTTCTTGAGGAGCTAATGGAAGAGATCCAAAGGAGGTAAAAATTCCCAAACGTCTGGACATTTGATAGAACTTTCTTTAAGCAAGGGTAGTACTTTGGGAGGCCGAGGTGGGTGGATCACCTGAGGTCAGGAGTTCGAGACCAGCCTGACCAACATAGTGAAACCCAGTCTCGACTGAAAATACAAAATTAGCCGGATATGGTGGTACATGCCTGTAATCTTAGCTACTTGGGAGGCTGAGGCAGGAGAATCACTTAAACCTGGGAGGTAGAGGTTGCAGTGAGCTGAGATCACGTCATTGTATTCCAGCTTGGGCAACAAGAGCAAAACTCCATCTCAGAAAAAAAAACAAAAGAAAATGTAGTACACCTAATAAGTTATTTATTTTTCTTTTTGCTGTGTGTGTGTGACTGCATTATTTCAAAAGACTTATCTTCAAGTTCAGAAATTTCTTCTGCTTGATCTTGTTTACAGTTGAAGCTCAATTGTATTCTTTAATTTCATTCATTGAATTCCTCAGTTTTAGAATTTCTAATGGGTTCTTTTAAATATCTGTCTCTTCGTTGAATGTCTCATTCAGATCATGAATTGTTTTCCTGATTTCTTTGTATTATTTATCTGTGTTCTCTTGTATCTGAGTTTCTTTAACATCATTATTCTGAATTTCTTTTCAGGAATTTCATAGATTTTTTTCTTTCCTTTGGGTTCTTTTGCTGCAGAATTATTGTGTTTCTTTGGAGGTATCACATTTTCTTGCTTTTTTGTGTTTCTTGTGTCCTTCTATTGATACCTGTGCATCTGATGTAACATTTATTTCTTCCAATTTCATGGATTGGCTTTAACAGAAATATCTTTTTCTATAGACATATCTATAGCGTTTGTTGAGTAGGGTACTTGGTTTTGATTCTAGGTGAGCACAGTAGTAGTCTTCATATGTAATCAGTGTCAGTGGTGTGAATTCCTCAGAGACTTAGGCTGTGGTTGTTAGTGGAGGCTGTGGTGAAGCTTTGCTGAGGACAGGAATGCCAGATGGGCTGGTTCTTAGGCACCCATGGTGGCAGGATGGGTATGCCAGTCCTCAAGTCCTTGGGCATCTATGTGGGTGACAGTGGTGGCAGGTCCAGGTGGGCCAGTCCTTGGGTCTCCGGGTGATATGCTTGGGTGCTGGTGGTGGCAGGGTGGGCTAGGCAGGCAGGTACTTTTGCCCATGGGTAGTGTTTATAGCATCGGTGGTGGCAGTAGCTGTGGTAGTTTAACCCTTGGGCCCCTGAGTGGTACATGTAGGTACCAGCAATGGAAGGGCTGTCCTAAGGCTCGGGCTGGTGTGCAGTTGGACTAGTCCCTAGGCTTCCTGAAGATGCATGGCAGACCTGCCGCTGGAGGGAGTGGGGTTGCTGTCAATGGCAGTGGCGCTGCGCAAGCAGCTCTCGGGATCTGGGGAATGCATGCTTCAGCTTCCTTTGTCCCAGGGGTAGGCTCCCTGGTGTCCTGCACCAACTATTCTTTTGAGTATAGGATACTGTGTGGACTAGAGTTCTAGGGACCCACATCACTGTGTCTCTCTGGTGTTGCAAGGGTGCAACTTTTGGGTGAATGTGAGGGGATGTCAGCAGTGCTCCAGAGGTGTGGAGATGCAGAAGCTATTGGGTCCCTGAGCTGGATGTAGTCTGGTGGGGGATGAGCTCTTAAAATGGTGCTGTAGCACAGCTGCTTCTGTCTGGGTATGTGTATGTGACCCAGTGTGAACTCTCTGAAACAATGCCATCATGTAGACCCCAGGAAGCTACTTATACTAGTCTCAGGGCCCATGAGGGCCAGTAGGAGTCTGCAGTGGGGATGTGAATTGCTTGGGAATCTCTCACATATCCTTTCCTCATAAGGGAAAGCTCCTTCTGGCTCTGAGCTGATCCCAGCAAGACCAGCTGTTTCACATCCCTCTCCTACCGTGTGTCAGAGGTTCCCTGTCACTTCCCTGCTGAATTCCAGTGTTCTGTCTTAGAAGCTTTATTCAGCATGTGGTTATCTACTCACTGTTTTGGTTCTTCTTTGTTTAGGAAGCAAGTGCCTGGAACTTCTAGTCAGCCTTTTGAAGCCCTACCTCAATTATTATTATTATTTTTTAAAGAACCGTAGAGTCTCATAAGGCATAGAAGTGACATAAGATCTAGTATTCTACATAACTTTGGATTAGAGAGAGGAATTTTTTCAAGAAGTAGAAGTGATAGAGAAGGCTGTAGAGAGAGGAAATGCTATAACTAATTACATATATATTCTGGACTTAAAAACTGTTTCAGATTTCTAAAATCGCAGGGAAAAGATAGATTTGGTCACATATCTGGAACAGGAACTCTGACTGGAGCAGGAATCTGTATTGGGGCTTTATTTATTTCTCTGTTTCTCATAGAAGACATTATTCACTTACCTTAATAATGTTTCTCATTTTTCCTGAAAACATCTCTGGAATCCTTCTTAAGATAATACTCTAGGTAGTTACTACTGATGCAGGATTTTTTGCTCCTTAGGTCAGCTAGGTCCAGATTCTTGTCTCATGACTAGGAAGAAACAGGCAAGTAGACATTGAAGAATGAGTAGAGTAGAATGTATTATGCACAAAGGAAAGCCCTCAGCAAAAAGAGGGGTTCTGAAAGCAGGTTGCCGGTTGGCCACCCTTCACAGTTGAATACCAGGGCTTTTATATAAAAGCTGATGGGGCTGGGTTCCCTATCTGTATAAGGTGCAAATTCCTGGTAGCTCCACCCATCCTTCCAGTGTGCATGCGGGCCCTTAGTCTGAGCCACTCCACATTGATTTATTTCCCTTACTGTACATGTGTTAAGGAACGGAAATTCTGACTGCAGGCATGTTTATGCAAGTCTCCTGTACATAATGACCTTGGTGGGTTGGAGGTTCTCCTGGGACCCTCCCCTCTCTGCCTAGGAGACTTCTCTGCCTCCTGTCTCTGTCACTACCATTTGATTGTTTTTGCAAGGAGTGGAGCCTATCTGACATCCTGGTGTAAGAGAAAAATAGCTCAAAATGATACAGCTTTGAATGGCTTGTCTCTCTGCTATAGATATATTAATCAAAACCCTTGGATCCAATAGTTAAATAGATACAAAGCCTTCTAATTATTTTATTTTCAGCCCATATTTTTATTTTGTCTATGAGGAAAGCTTGAGAAATATTGTTTAATGTTCTGTTAAAATCTAGATCACAGTGCTTATAGGAGTAACTAGGTCTATTAGTTCAGTAAACCACCTAAAAAGGTAATCTGTGTAATGTGGAGCACTGGTTCTCCTTTAGGGGCAATTTTGTCGCCCTAGGAGATTTAGCAATGTCCAGGGTGGGAGCATTGCACTCTATTGACATTCAGTGGACAGAGAATAGGAGTATTGCAAAGTATCTTACAATACATAGGATGGCCCCTTACAACAAAGAATTATCCTGTCTAAAATAGTCATACCACTGTTTAGAAATTCTGGTCCAGAGCACTGGTTCTTGACTGGGAACTTGTTAGAAATGCAAATTATTGTGCTCCACTGTGGAACTGATGAGGCAGAAACTCTAGAGGAGAGTCTTAGCGTGTCACCTTTTAACCAGCCCATTAGGTGATTCTGATGTACGTTAAAGAAGCGAAGACCAGTTGTGGTACCATTTTGGCATATAAGAACATTCAGGAAATATTTATTGAGCATCAAGCTTGGACCATGTGTCTCTCTAAGTGCTGAAAAAAAAAAACCCAACTTTTCCACAGTTTGCTTTTGCCATCTTACCTATAATCTTATTTCTTGTAGTTCTCAAATTCTGTTGTCTAATATGTTGTTTGATATGTTTGTTAAATAGTATTTAATTGAATTGGTAGCTGGTCTTTTTCTTCCCACCATCCCATGAAGCTTTACAAAAAACCAGTTACTTGCTTAAATATATAGTCATCATGGTTATCAATTTTTTAGGCCACATAAAGATGGTAGGGACTGGATGATGGAGACAATCTTTGATTCTTAATAGACTACGAATAACATGGTCATATTCCTAAGTTCCAAAATTCGCATTATATCAATTTTACCACGCATTTTCTACTTGCTAATCAGAATTAGGAACATATTTCTTAACTGAGTACATTGCATACAAGAAGAGATTTTTAATATTTGTTGAATTGAATCAAAGACAGTTCTCCTAGGTAACGTGGAAGAATGATGGTGATAAGAATAGAAAAAGGAAATTTAAGAGAAAGATGGGCAATATGCTGAGTTATTTTGTACTTAGTGAGTATTAGATGGTGATACACACTAAAGTAAATATATCCATCCATCAATAGAATCAAAAGCGCAGATAGAAGAGACACTTCTTGACTGACAAGAGGGAAGAATAAAAGGAAAGTGACTTACCAATACAAATAAATTTTGTTGTAGGAAGAAGTTAGAGAAACTTTTAAAAAATGGTTTCAGTTGTTTCTGGAATACTTCGGCATATCATCTGCTACATTGCCAACCATCTTAGCTTATATGAGAATTCTATGAGGAACTCCTTGTGAAAACTCAACTGAGGGTAAAAAATTACAGATGACTCAGAAAGCTATTCAGTTACGAGGCAGAAAAGAACTGGTACACCATCACAGCTCCTATCAATAGTGACAGCGAAGGACATTAAATGAGAGAAAAACTCTCAAGACATATAACTTTAGGCAGTACATCTAATTATCCACTTAGCCTGGAAGGAGAGATAGCCTTGGGTCATACAATTCCAAGGTTTGGGTTACCCTTCTGGGCAAAAAACCGACCAGGAAGCATTTTTAAAAATGCAAATGCAAGGTACATGTAGTGAGTCCTGGAGGAAGGAATTTTCAAATACCAGCAAAAGTAGAAATACAGTCTTACTTTCCATTTGCATTTGTTTATTGCTAATAATTATCTTCTTTTTTTCCTTTTTAAAAAAGAAGTTGAAGTGAAAACAATTTTTGTGTTGGAAATTGGTATGTTGATAGTGTATGGTTACTGCTGAACTAGAGGAACTCTGAACACTTCGTGAAGATTCTGAACTTGAAGAAAAGTGGGTCCATGATGTTGATCCTGGATGTAGTTGTTGAAGGTGATTTGGGGTCAGCTTCCTTTGGGGCGGGTAGTGATTATATCGTAGTTATAGTAGAATAGATGGATTATAGGGTCTTGGGTATATTGAATCACTTCCCTTTGTGGGGAGCGATTATATTGTTCTTGTCACTGGATAGTTGGATTGTGGCATCTTTGGATATACAGGAAATAGTGGATGTTCATATATGGGGCAAGGCCAGGGATTGGCATGTTGTGGGTATTTTTTGGGGATAGTGCTCAGTGCATGGCCATTTTCTTTCTCTAGGACTTTTCCCTAAAACCCAGGGTGGAGTTTAATTGGCCATGTTAGTGTCATATAGCTACAACTCCGTTGCCACAACTGAAGAACCCGAGAGTTCACAACTGATTAAAGCTGCGCTACTCAGACTCTCTCATATGGCAGTTTGAAATTGATAGTAGTGCTAGAGAGAGTAGGTTGCCAAACTCCACAGTAGAGTTTCCCATAGCTGATTTGGCTTCTGCTTTTACCAAAAGTAGTTGTTCATCTCTTTGTTCATTTCCGTCGAGACTGCCCAGTGTTCTATCAATAAAGTTCTCTATTTGTGCTGATTAGAGTTGGTTTCTGTTTCTTCCTACCAAGAGTCTTAACTTAAGCTAGTCATATGAGATAGTATAAGCCTCAAAAGGGGCTGAATACTTGAATTATGACAGTAGACTATAGATACAGAAGTGGCAGCAAGGAGCAAGACACATGTTGATCTCTTCCCCTAAAAGTAGAAGAAAAAATGCCTTTTGTTGGAGACAGTGGGGAGGGGTGTGGCTCATTTTTTAAAAGACAGTTTTCTGGTACAATGAGAAGAAAGAAGCAGTGTGTGAAACTAAGGCTGAGGATGTTACCTAGTGTGTTCATAAGGGATTTAGGATTTCTGGAGGAATTGAGAAAGGATTATATAGCCAATGTTCTGTAAATATTTGTTGAAAGTGGAAATGAATAAATTGGGGAGAACGATCCCTTCTCATTACAACCTCAGTAAAGAATGCTGTGTGCCACAATTGGCCTGGGCTTCCCAAATTATAGCTCACTTGCATAACCATTTCCATGGTAAAATTGCCAAAGCTGCCATTCTCTCTGGGTTCACATTCTTTTCCCTGCCACTCATTTTTGGTCAAGATAGTACTATTTCAGTATCAAAGTTTAGTTAGAAGAATTTGAATAACTTTTACTTTTAGGGATAAGAGTTTCAAGACTTCTGTCTCTTCCCTCTCAGAAACTCCAGGAGATAGGCAATTTTTTTTTTTTTTTTTGTGATTTCACCAACAAATAGCAAGCCCTCTCAATGATGCTGGAAAAAAATAATTAAAGTTCCACTTCCGTGTGATATAATATGTGATATTAATTAGGGTAATGGTAGCCATGAAAAAAATAGACTTCAAATATAAAATGGCTTAAAACCAGTAATTTATTTCCTGTTCATTATAGGGAAGGTAAACAGGTCACTAGGTGGCCCTTCTTGTGGGTCATTTAGGTACTCAGATAGAGAAGCCTACCATCATCAGAATGTGGCTTCCAAGGTTACCCTAGGTACTGTAGGGTATCCCAGCCAGACTTAAGAGGAATGAGCATGGAGAGTTTTGTCTAGAGTGGAACATAACACTTGTCTTAACTTTCAATAGACTAGACATTCAGTCTCATGGCCACTTAGTTTCAAGGGAAGCTTGGAAATGTAGTCCACTTTGTGCCCAGAAAAACAGAATATATACTGTATTTGGATGGTCAACTAACAATTTCTATCTTTGTGGCTACTCACTATTATTCAGACTTCATTTTCCAGAAATTCTGATAAATACAAGTTTACTGTACTTTGAAAAAAAAAGAGTAAGTTGGTAAACTTGCCTTTCTTCACAATTTCTGTAATTTCCATGATTTAAAAATGAAGCTCATATTGAGGGAAGAAAAGTAATAGATCTGAATTAGCTAAATTATGTACATGTGTCTTTTGCCACATGTATTGAGAATTGCTAAACACATTTTTCATATTCCGGCCTTGTTATCAAGCTGTAAAATTCTAAGCTAACGAATAACCATTCTTTACAAAACAATTCTAGGACCAGGAAAGATAAGTCAAACTGGGATTTGCAGATTGTGAGTAAGCACTTAAGTGAGTTGGACTAGAGAAAATACCAGGAAGCTAGCAGCTGGGGTAATGTCAGAGGTAGAATCCAAATGTACAGCTGAAAGTAGGAACCTGTAGGCACCCTAGGAGAGAGAAAGTTGGAGGCTGTATGCCTTATTCATAGGGACTTTCAATACACTTCCTGCTGGGCAGCAGTCAAGCCCATGGTGTGGACAGCCTACAGAGAAGAAAAGCAGGTGAACAGGCTCACCTAGCTGGAGGAGGTTTGAAGGGGTGGAGGTCTTACACAGCAGTGCTGAGAAAAATTTTTGTACTAATTCAAGATTAGCCAATTGTTCTCCTGGTGGTTTTTGGATTTGAATTACGATGTTGCAAAGTTGGTAATCTTAGGGAGAATGCAAGAAAATATAAGGTTATTCACATTCAGGTTTATTTTGTTTTGTATCCACTGTGATGATTAAAATTGGGATGTGATTAAATTTTCAAGTGTGCAAAATGCAGTTAAAATTGTAACTTGTGTAAGAGTGATAAAAGTGTAACTCAGTCAAAGGAAAAGAAGCTCTAAGCTTTGGTGCTATGTATCATCTATGAATTAAAGATACTTTTCAGATGATTGGCTGATTGGCGACTCTGGAACTGAGAACAAGTTAACTCAGAACACCAGGTACAGTGCATCATATAAGAAGAGGGAAACACTTATGATTACATGATTAGCTAAGACCATATGCATTGAGGTTTCAAACTTACAGGCATGATACTTTTCATTCAGAGTTTTTTGATACTATGTAATGGTGCTTTACATTCATATCAATCTTGCATGGTTTTATATGATGAGGAATTACACAGCAAATAAGGTAAACGTATACATTGTGGAATCCTTTATAATACTGTGTTATCAGGAAAGTAACAAGGCAAATAAGAGTGGTTAGCAGTTGAGGTAGGAGTCAGAACTGGGCTCAGATCCTGATGGTTTCATTTCCTAGCTTTGTGACCTTGGACAAGTTATTTCACCTTTGTAAACCTTTGTCCCATCTTTAAAATAGAGGTAATAACTATATACAAAGCTTCTGAAAATCAAAAGTTTCTTCGTAACTCATTTGGCAGCAAAACTTGATGTGGAATAAAGGCAATTTATTGGTAGTCTTTATCTCATTTAGCATACATCTTTACACATTTTGTGGCAGAAATATTGATATATTTGATTAATATATGATACTCCAGATCCTGCTCAGGGCAAATGCTGGATAGCTTTCATTTATACCTCCAGATTCACTGTCCACCTTTCTCCATCTAGCTTTGTGTCCAGGAGTCTGATAGTATAGATTGTAAGTATGCAATCTGTGTTTACAGGCTCTCTGCTATCTGCTTTCCCATTAGCTTTTGCTGGTGGAAGTCATTGGCAAGATATTGGAGAGAGACAGCAGAGAGAGGGAGGTATTTAATTCACCTAGTTCTTTTCTTGAGAGGTCACCATAGTGTGTCTCTTGACAGAAGGTCTCAGCATGTGAAAGGTAGGTACCACCCCCCCACAAGCCTCTTAGTCTTCAGCTTTCAGTAACAGCTCCCTTCCTTTACCCGTTATTACCCAGAGGTGATCATAGTCATTACAATGCTAGCTTCAGGTTATCAAGCTGTCCTTTGTGGTTTCTCTACACCTTAGCAAATATGCCTTTATTAATTTTTCCTCAACTTATCCTAGGTTAAACATGTACCTAGTTACTTCTCAGACCCTAAAAGATGCATCATACTGTTTAATTTATGAAATATTTACTAAATTACTGCCTAAAAACATATACATGCAGAGACACAAACATACACATCTGAAACACATATTGTTCCAAGGGTTTTGGATAAAGGTTTGTAGATCTGTATTCTAATGGTATTAGTATAGGAGTTTTACTGTATTTTAAAAATTATTACTGTTCAAAAAATCATATTAATGCTCAGTTAAATATAGCATTTAAATGGCCTGCAGGTAATACCACTAACACCTCAGTTCTAAAAATATGAAAAATGTCATTGAGCTACCAATTTAAATAAATCCCCTAAAGTGAGTATAGTATTTGGAGAACAGTTTCACAATTATAAACTTGCCATTGTTACTTTTCTTAAGAGGGAAAAAGAAGCAGCAAGATTAGACCTTAATTCCACTTGATTACTTGTTCATCAACAAATGATCTTCTCTTAACATTCCAAGATGCCTTAAGAAGAGATGCCCAGCCGGTAGCATTAACATAACTTTATCTAAATTATTTCATTTTCTCTCAATGCTTCAACAGGAATAAATTCAGCTTTTGAGTTTTTGCCAGTGTATGACAATGTATTTTCTAGTTAGCTGTTGGGTGTGGAAAGAACATAGAATTTGGAGTCAAGGAAGCTAGTTTGGGTCTCAACATTGGTACAGTTCTTGAGTCACTGTGAGCTTGATATCTATAGTCCCTGTCTCTAAAATTGGGGTAAAACCACATACTTGTCAGGATCATGAGGGTTAAATAGAATAAATATAAATTATCTA
The DNA here is from genome assembly GCA_963573385.1 of Cacajao melanocephalus. Lineage (NCBI taxonomy): Eukaryota > Metazoa > Chordata > Mammalia > Primates > Pitheciidae > Cacajao > Cacajao melanocephalus. The sequence goes on along the minus strand of CAUYLG010039398.1, from coordinate 39,590 downwards.
GTGTGGAGATCAGCTTGTAGTAAGACTTGAGTGTTCCTCGAACTTGAATCAGTTTGTGAACACAGCCTCTTAATAGAGGAAGGTTCGTTCCTGGGGCTGATCCATGACTGCAGCGGTGGGACTGCTGCTGTGGCATTTGGACTCTTCATGTGGACCAGAACCTCCAGATTCTACCTGCAAAAACCAAGGCTGAGTAGAAGCTGTAGTCAGTATACATCACACAACAACAGAATGAGTGTGGGGTAGGATTTGTGTAATTCACCAGAAAGAGAGAACTGAACAGAATGAATATTATCTTGTTGGTAACCACACATTTAGTTTTTGCTTCTGTTAATTCAAAAGCACTATATTTAGCACTGTAATATTTAATATTGATGTTACCAAATGTGAGTCAACATTTTAAATCTATAAAAACATACACACAGTCTTGATATTTTTAGAACTCACTGTAGTAAGTTTCACTTTTTTTCTAATGAAATTCCCTAACCATTTTAAGAAAATGGTAAGGTTAGCGTGAACAATTCCATACCATAAAACTATAGAATTGCTAGAGATGGGCCACAGAGCTGATTTTGCTCTTCTATTGACTAAAGAAAAAAAAAGCCAAGTATAAGATCCCTAGAGTTCTTAGTTACTTTTTGGTACCAAGATCTGAGAATAATTTCTTCTGAGGGTGGCATCTTACATTGAGAATTTATACAAACAATTTTGAATAGAGTAGCAGAGACTTTAGTAATAAATTTAAACTCAAGCAGAGCAAGCAACCTCGTTGAACCAAATAGTTCTGTGAGAGTTGGCAAATCTTACCAGGATATAGCTTCAATAGTGATGATGGAATGATAAGAAATAATTGCTTTTTTTGTTAAATTTTTTATTTGTTAAAATTAGTAATCAACTCTCTATGGACTGGGAGAGCTCAGGAACAATATAGCTTTAAAAAGTTTTTCTTTGGCAGTCAAAGTAAAATATTACATTTAAAATTAATTGAATCTATGACTATGATTATTAAGATAAAATGTTATTTCCAAATTAAATTAAAAGTTTTCTTTATTTTTTACCATCATTCTTCTCCTCAAATTAATATTCCATCCTAGAAGTCTGAAACGAGAAGATTAAAAGAAGTCATTAATAAAAGGAAGTGCATTTAATGGGAATATGATTATCATGTAGTTTAAAGAAAATTTCATTGTGCCTCCTACTAATTGCTATTTTGTGCATCTGCTTGCCTTGAGATGGTTTTGGCTTTAGGGGAAATATAAAAAATTAAGATATATATATATTATTTAAAGTAGACCAAAGTTAAGGCATAAATAAATAGTTAATAATTGAAGTACATGAGACAGTGAACTTTAAAACTATACTTATTAAAGTCTTTGTTACTTTTAGGAAGGTTATCCTTTGCTTTGAGAAATTGCTGAGCCATGGTCATGATCATATCTGAGTTGTAGTTTTAGCCACCCTGTATGGGAACTATGATGCCTGCCTTCAGGCTAAAAGGCATTAATAATAAAACAAAAACTGTCAGGGTGCGGTGGCTCACACCTGTAATCCCAGCACTTTGGGAGGCCAAAGCAGGTGGACCACGAGGTTAAGAGATCGAGACCATCCTGGCCAACATGGTGAAACCCCGTCTTTACTAAAACTACAAAAATTAGCTTGGCATGGTAGCGTATACCTGTAGTCCCTGCTGCTTGGGAGGCTGAGGTAGGAGAATCAGTTGAACCTAGGAGGCGGAGCTTGCAGTGAGCCAAGATTGCACCACTGTAGTCCAGCCTGGCGACAGAGCAAGACTTTGTCTCAAACAAAAACGAAAACAAAACAGAGACCACGTAGTGCCCTCCCCTTCTTTCAAGTGTCAACTCCAGCTTAATTTCCCTTTGTTTGTGTAAATTCTTTAGAGCTTTCAAATAGTTGTTTTCAAATTTTTCTTCCAAGTTTGTAGTTGTTATGTATTGATCATACTGGAAGCAGGCACAATCTTGTCTCTGCCTAAACTCTTTCAAGCTTTTGAAATGAAGACATTTAATTTTTTTTTAACATTTAACCTGTTATAATTTTAACTGTTTCTACCTGAGAAGTTATCCGGCAATGTTCTTTTTTTTTAAGGTTTCTTTTTTTCCCCCAGAAGTTATTGGGGTACAGTGGTATTTGGTTACATGAGTAAGTTCTTTAGTGGTGATTTGTGAGATTTTGGTGTACCCATCACCTGAGCAGGATACACTGCACCATATTTGTAGTATTCTATCCCATGCCCCCTTCCCACTCTTCCCCCAGGTGGAAGACACTGGGGAGTGTCCATTGTAACATTCTCATTCTTATACCTTTGTGTCCTCATAGCTTAGCTGCCATATATCAGTGAGAACATATGATGTTTGGTTTTCCATTCCTGAGTTACTTCACTTAGAATAATAGTCTCCAGTCTCATCCAGGTCACTGCAAATGGTGTTAAATCATTCCTTTTTATGGCTGCATAGTATTCCATCACATATATATGTATATCACAGTTTCATCATCTATATATCAGAGTTTCTTTAGCCACTCATTGATTGATGGGCATTTGGGTTGGTTCCACAGTTTTGCAATTGTGAATTGTGCTGCTATAAACATGGGTGTGCAAGTATCTTTTTCCAAATAATGACTTCTTTTCCTCTGAGTAGGTACCTAGTAGTGGGATTGCTGTATGAAATGGTAGTTCTACTTTTACTTCTTTAAGGAATCTTCACAGTGTTTTCCATAGTGGCTGTACTAGTTTACATTCCCACCAACAGTGTAGAAGTGTTCCCTGTTCACTGCATCCACACCAGCATCTACTGTTTTTTTATTTTTTAATTATACCCATTCTTGCAGGAGTGAGGTGCTATTGCATTGTGAGTTTGATTTGGATTTCTCTGATAATTAGTGATGTTGAGCATTTTTTCATATGTTTGTTGCCCATTTGTATATCTTCTTTTGAGAATTGTCTATTCATGTCCGTAGCCCACTTTTTGATGGGATTGTTTGATTTTTCCTTACTGATTTGTTTGAGTTTGTTGTAGATTTTGGATATTAGTCATTTGTCAGATGTATAGATTGTAAAGATTTTCCCCCACTCTGTGGGTTGTCTGTTTACTCTGCTGACTATTCCTTTTGCCCTCAAAAGCTCTTTAGTTTAATTAGGTCCCAGCCATTTATCTTTGTTTTTATTGCATTTGCTTTTGGGTTCTTGGTCATGAAATTCTTGCCTAAGCCAATGTCTAGAAGAGTTTTGCCAGTGTTATTTTCTAGAATTTTTATAGTTTCAGGTCTTAGGTTTAAGTCCTTAATCCATCTTGAGTTGATTTTTGTATAAGGTGAGAGATGAGGATCCAGTTTCATTCTCCTACAGGTGGCTAGCCAATGATCCCAGCACCATTTTTTAAAAGGGTGTCCTTTCCCTGCTTTATGTTTTTGTTTGCATTCTCGAAGATCACTTGGCTGTAAGTATTTGGGCTTATTTCTGGGCTCTCTATTCTATTCCATTGGTCTATGTGCCTGTTTTTGTACCAGTACCATGCTATTTTGGTGACTGTGGCCTTAGAGTATAGTTTGAAATCAGGTAGTGTGATGCCTCCAGATTTGTTATTTGTGCTTAGTCTTGCTTTGGCTATCCAGTTTCTCTTTTGGTTTCACACGACTTTTAGAATATTTTTTTCCTATCTGTGAAGAATGATGGTGGTATTTTGATGGGGATTGCACTGAATTTGTAGATTGCTTTTGGCAGTATAGTCGTTTTCACAATATTGATTTTATCCATCCAGGAGCATGGGATGTGTTTTCATTTGTTCATGCCGTCTGTGATTTCTTTCAGCAGTGTTTTTTAGTTTTCCTGGTAGAGGTCTTTCAACTCCTTGGTTAGGTATACTCCTAAGTATTTTATTTTTTCTGCAGCTATTATAAAAGGGGTTCAGTTCTTGATTTGATTATCTGCTTGGTCACTGTTGGTGTATAGAAAAGCTACTGATTTGTGTACAAGTATCTTTTTCAAATAATGACTTCTTTTCCTCTTATATCTGGAAACTTTGCTGAATTCTTTTATCAGTTCTAGGAGCTTTCTGGAGGAGTCCTTAAGGTTTTCAAGGTAAACAATCATATCTTCAGAAACAGTGACAGTTTGATTTTCTTCTTTTTACCAATTTGGATGTTCTTTATTTCTTTCTCTTTGCTGATTGCACTGGCTAGGACTTCCAGTACTATGTTGAAGAGGAGTGGTGAGAGTGGGCATCCTTGGCTTGTTCAGTTCTCAGAAGGGATGCTTTCAGTTTTTCCCTATTCAGTATTATGTAGGCTGTGGGTTTGTCATAGATGGCTTTTATTATGTTAAGATATGTCTCTTGAATGCCAATTTCGCTGAGAGTTTTAATTATAAAATGATGCTGGATTTTGTTGAATGCTTTTTTTTGCATCTATTGAAATGATGATGTGATTTTTGTTTTTAATTTTGTTTATGTGATATGTCACATTTATTGATTTGCATATGTTAAACCATCCCTGCATCCCTGGTATGAAACTAACTTGATCATGGTGGATTATCTTTTTGATATGTTGTTGCATTCGGTTAGCAAGTATTTTGTTAAGGATTTTAGCATCTGTGCTCATCAAGGATATCGGTCTGTAGTTTTCTTTTTGGGCTATGTCCTTTCCTGGTTTTGTATCAGGGTGATGCTGGCTTTGTAGAATGAAATAGGGAGGTTTCCTCCTTTGTCTATCCTGTGGAATAGTGTCGAAAGGATTGGTACCAATTCTTCTTTGAATGTCTGGTAGAATTCTGCTATGAATCTGTCTGGTCCTGAACTTTTTTTTGTTGGTAATTTAAAAATTACCATTTCAGTCTCTGCTTTGTTTTTGGTCTGTTCAGGGTATCTGATTCTTCCTGACGTAAGCTAGGAGTGTTGTAGTTTTCCAGGAATTTATCTGTCTCTTCTAGGTTTTCTAGTTTATGTGCATAAGGATGTTCATAGTAGCCTTGAATGATCTCTCATATTTCAGTGGTGTCAGTTATAATATCTCCTGTTTCATTTCTTAGTGAGGTTATTTGGATTTCTCTCTTCTTCTCTTGGTTAATCTTGCCAATGGTCTATCAATTTTATTTATCTTTTCAAATAACCAGCTTTTTGTTTCATTTATCTTTTATGTTATTTTGTTTCAATTTCATTTAGTTCTTCTCTGATTCAGGTTATTTACTTTCTTGACTGCTGGGTTTGGGTTTGGTTTTTTCCTTGTTTCTCTAGTTCCTGGAGGTGTGACCTTAGAGTGTCAATTTGTGCTCTTTCAGTCTTTTTGATGTAGGCACTGAGGGTTATGAAGTTTCCTCTTAGCACCATCTTTGCTGTATCACAAAGGTTTTGAAAAGTTGTGTCATTATTTTCGTTCAGTTCAAAGAATTTTTTAATTTCCATCTTGATTTTGTTTTTGACTCATTGTTCATTAAGGAGCAGGTATTTAATTTCCATGTATTTGCATGGTTTTGAAGGTTCCTTTTGTAGTTCATTTCCAGTTTTATTCTACTGTGGTCCAAGAGAGTGCTTGATATAATTTCATTTTTCTTAAATTTATTGAGGCTTCTTTTATGGCCTTTCATATGGTCTATCTTGGAGAAAGTTCCATGCGCTGTTGAATAGAATATGTATTCTGTGGTTGTTGGATGAAACGTTCTCTATATGTCTGTTAAATCCGTTTGTTCCAAGGTATAGTTTAAATCCATTGTTTCTTTTCTGACTTTCTGTGTTGATGATTTGTCTAGTGCTGTCAGTGGAGTATTGAAGTCCCCCACTGTTATTGTGTTGCTGTCTATCTCATTTCTTAGATCTATTAGTAATTGTCTTATAAACTTGGGAGCGCCACTGTTGGGTGCATATATGTTTAGAATTGTGATATATTCCTGTTGGACAAGGCCTTTTACCATTATATAATGTCCCTCTTTGTCTCTTAACTGCTGTTGCTTTAAAGTTTGTTTTGTCTGATATAAGAAGAGCTACCCCTGCTCGCTTTTGGTATCCATTTTCATGAAATAACTTTTCCCACCCCTTTACTTTATGTTAGTTCTTATGTGCTAGGCGAATCTCCTGAAGGCAGAAGATAGTTGGTTGGTGAGCTCTTATCCATTCTGTGGTTCTGTATCTCTTAAGTGGAACATTCAGGCCATTTATATTCAATGTTAGTATTGAAATGTGAGATGCTGTTGCATTCATCATGCTCTTTGTTGCCTGTATACTTTGGGTTTTTGTTTTTTGTGTTTGCTTTTTAACTTGTATTTTTATTTTATAGGTCCTGTGTGATTTATGTTTTAAAGAGACTCTGTTTTCATGTGTTTCCAGGATTTGTTTCAAGATTTAGAGCACCTTTTAGCTGTTCTTGTAGCGGTGGCTTGGTAATGGTGAATTCTCTCAGCATTTGTTTTTCTGAAAAAGACTGTATCTTTCCTTCATATATGATGCTTAGTATTGCTGGATACAAAATTCTTGGCTGATAATTGTTTTGTTTGAGGAGGCTAAAGATAAGGCCCCAATCCCTTCTAGCTTGTAGGGTTTCTGCTGAGAAATCTGCTGTTACTCTGATAGATGTTTCTTTATAGGTTACCTGGTGCTTCTGTCTCACTTCTCTTTAGATTTTTCCCTCATCTTAATGTTGGATAACCTGATGACAATGTGCCTAGGCAAAGATCTTTTTGTGATGAATTTCCTGGGTGTTCTTTGTGCTTCTTGTATTTGGAAGTCTAGGTCTCTAGCAAGGCCAGAGAAGTTTTCCTCGATTGTTCCCCCAAATATGTTTTCTAAGCTTTTAGAGTTCTCCTCTTCCTCAGAAACACTGATTATTCTTAGGTTTGGTTATTTAACATAATCTCAGACTTCTTGGAGGCTTTGTTCATATTTTCTTCTTATTTTTCCTTTGTCTTTGTTGGATTGGGTTAATTCGAAGACCTTGTCATCAAGCTCTGAATTTCTTTCTTCTACTTGTTCAATTCTATTGCTGAGACTTTCCAGAGCATTTCTCATTGCTAAAAGTGTGCCCAAAGTTTCCTGAGTTTTTGATTTTTTTCTTTAAGCTATTTCCTTGAATATTTCTCCCTTCACCTCTTGTATTATATTTTGAATTTTCTTGCATTGGCTTGTGCCTTTCTTTGGTCCCTCCCTGATTAGCTTAATAACTAACATCCTGAATTCTTTTTCCGGTAAATCAGGGATTTCTTCTTGATTTGGATCCATTGCTGGTGAACTAGTGTGATTTTTTGGGGGTGTTGAAGAGCCTTGTTTTGTCATAATACCAGGGTTAGTTTTCTGGTTCCTTCTCATTTGGGTAGGCTTTGTCAGAGGGAAGGTCTAAAGCTGAAAGCTGTTGTTCAGATTCTTTTGTCCTATGGGGTGTTCCCTTGATATAGTACTCTCCCCCTTTTCCTATGGATGTGGTTTTTTGTGAGCCGAACTGCAGTCATTGTTGTCTCTCTTCTGCATCTAGCCACCAGTGAGTCTACCCGGCTCTGGGCTGGTACTGGGAGTTGTCTGCACAGAGTCCTGTGATGTGAACCGTCTTTGGGTCTTTCAGTCATGGATACCAGTGCCTGTTCCAGTGGGAGTGGCGGTGGGGGCAGTGGACTCCGTGAGGATTCTTAGCATTGGTGGTTTAATATTCTATTTTTGTGTTGCTTGGCCTTCTGCCAGAAGGTAGCGCTTTCCAGAGAGCATCAGCTGTGGTATTATGGGGAGTAACTGGTGGTGGGTGGGGCTCTAGAACTCTCAAGATTATATGCCCTTTGTCTTCCACTACCATGGCGGGTAGGGAAGGACCATCAGCTGGGAGTGGAGCTAGGTGTGTCTGAGCTCAGACTGTCCTTGGGTGGGTCTTGCTGTGGCTGCTGTGGGGAGAGGGGTGAGTTTCCCAGGTCAGAGGAGTTGTGTACCTAGGAGGATTATGGCCGCCTCTGCTGAATCATGCAGGTTGTCAGTGAAGTTGGGGGAAAACCGGCAGTCACAGGCCTCACCTAACTCCCATGCAAACCAAGGGGCTGGTCTCACTCCCACCTTGCACTTCCCAACACCACCCCAGAGCATTTCCAGGCTGTGAGCAATAAGGGCTTGAAAACCTGCCCCAGGGTATCTGCCTCCCAATTTTGAAAGAAAAGGGCTTGGTTCTTCCCCCTCTGTCGAGCCTGCACACTGGATTTGTACACTCCCCGAGTTCTGGCCAGGAGTCTTCTCATCCCGTTCAAATTGTTACAAAGTTTAGCTAGAGATTTGCTTTTCTCAGTATAGTTTTACCCCCTGCTCCTCTCCCATTGGAGATCTGTGGTGCCAGGCAGGAATGGCCTGCTTGGGGACCCAGCAAGCTCCCAGGGCCTTTCTGCTGCTTCCTCTACCACTATATTTTGCTTGGTTCTCCATATTGACCCAGCTTCAGGTGAAGTCGGAAACTTCTCCTGCAAACAGACCTTCAGCTTCTCCGGGGCAGGTTGTGGGGGAGGTGTGTGTGTTGGGGAGAGGAGGGTCTCCCTTTCTCACTTCTGCAGTTGGGGCAAAACAGTTTTGGGGGTGTCTCCTGGGTCCTGCAGGAGAAGTCTGCTTTTTTCAGAGGGTCAGTGGGTCTTCTCAGGATCACTGATTTGTTCTTGCAGTGGATCTGGTGCTAAAATTCACAATGTGAGCTGCCGCCCACTGCTCTGTCTGGAGCTGCAATCTAGTCCTGCCTCTTGTCCGCCATGATTGACCTTAGAAACTATTCAGCAGTGTTCTGATCACAATTTCAGTTCTTTTATGTGCTGTCAACATTATTGCTTCAGGATGTATTTTGTTTAGCTGCCAAGCCACAACACTTACTTTTTCATTCTTTGCATCCTTTGATGAGAATAAAACCTATTTTGTTATAAATATATTTATCTTGGGGTACGAATGGGCTTTGGAATGAGAGAGTCTTGAGTCTAATCCCACTCTGCTGCGTAAACTTAAAATTTTACCCAGCTTAAGTTTTCTCATTTGTAAAACAGGGTAACAATCCCTACATTTTGTGGTATTTTGAAATCAAGCATGTTAGGGGGGCTGACACAAGTGCTTGGCAAACAACAAATGCCCTATAAAAGGTAAGTATTACCATGTGTAGGAAAATGAAACTGGACTCCTATCTCTCACCATATACAAAAACCAACTCAAGATGGATTAAATACTTAAATGTAAGACCTGAAATGATAAAAATACTAGAAGAAAACCTAGGGAAAACTCCTGTAGACGTTGGTCTAGGCAAGGAATTCATGACTAAGACCTCAAAAGTAGAATCAACAAAAACAAAAATAGACAAATTAGCTTTAAGTAAACTAAAAAGGTTCTGCACAGCAAAAGAAGTGATCAACCACAAAATGAGATAAAATATTTGCAAACTATGCATCCCATAGGAGACTAATATCCAGAATTCATAAGGAAGTCAGCTCAAGAACAAAAACTAAACCTTTTAAAAGGTGGGCAAAGGACATGAATAGATATTTTTCAAAAGCAGACATACAAATGGCCAAGAAGCATACAAAAAATGTTCAACTCACTAATCATCAGAGAAATGCAAATTAAAACCTCAATGAGATATCATCTTATACCAGTCAGAACGGCTATTGTTAAAAGTAAAAAAACAAAAAGGATGTCTGTGAGGATGCAGAGTAAGAGGAATGCTTATAAACTATTGGTAGGAATGTAAATGAGTGCAATCTCTATAGAAATCAGAATGGGGATTTCTCAAAGAGCTAAAAGTAGAACTACCATTTAATCTAGCAATCCCACTGTGGTGTATCTACTCAAAGGAAAATAAATCATTATATCAAAAAGATACCTGCATTTGTACATTTATAACATCACAATATTCATAATAGCAATGATACAGAATCAACCTAAGTATCCATTAACATATGATTTGATAAAGAAAAGGTGGTATGTATACACAGTGGAATACTATTCAGCCGTAAAAAATGAAATAATGTCTTTTGTAGTGACATGGATAGAACTAGAGGCCATTATCTTAACTGAAACAGACACAGAAAGACAAATACCTCATGTCCTTACTTATAAGTGAGAGCTAAATAATGTGTACATGTGGATGTAGAATGTAGAACAATAGGTAATGGGCACTAGGAAGGGTGAGGGGATGGAAGGAGGGTGGATGATTAGAAATTACTTAATGGGTATATTATTTGGGTGATGGGTACCCTAAAAACCCTGATTTCACCACTATGCAGTCCATGTATATAATAAAATTGCACTTGTACCCCATACATTTATACAAAAATTTTTAAAAGGCAATATAAGCCTGTTTTCTTTTTTAAAAAGTAAAATAAAAGGTGAGTATGATTGTTAGATACTGCTTTCTGACTTATTCTCAGTTTTTAGATTGGGAGAACTAGATTTTTGGATCTACAGTTCAACCTTTGGGTTTCTGAAAAAAAAATTGAGAAGCGTTTTGGAGAACAGATTGGAGTTTATCTTTAAATAATCAAATTAAGTCTTTGTAATGGGAACAATACTAAATTCAGCTCTTTGAATTAGCCACAGAAAAGAAACAAGAAGGACAAGCGATATTATTTTAGGTGCTCAGATATTTGTATAGGTTTTGCTTGCTCACATAAGGAATTGAGTAGAAAGCACTGAGCTGGGCCTGTAGTCTCAGCTACTGGGGAGACTGAGGCAGGAAGATCACTGGAGTCCAGAAGTTCTTGGCTGTAGTGTGCTATCTCTAGTGGGTATCCACACTGGCATCAATATGGTGACCTCCCAGAAGTGGGGGACTACCAGGTTGCCTAACAAGGGGTGAACCAGCCCAGGTCTGAAATGGAAAAAGTCGAAACTCCCATGCTGATCTGTATATCAGCAATGTATACAGTCTTGAGGAGCCACACAGGACAGAAGGTACCTGAATGTTAATCTCAGATATGTCTAAGAGGGATTGTTAATTTTCTGCTATGTGTCAGGCCCTATCTAGTCATGGTGTCAAAGACAAAGATGAAGAAGGCAAGGTCTCTTTTCCATGAGGCTCTTGTCCAATTGATGGATAGCTCTAGGAAAGTCCTCCTGGGGAGCAGGACTATGTGAAACAGGGAAGCAGTTGCTCTAAATTCTTGGTATTGGGACTGTATTAGTTAGGATTCTCCAGAGAAACAGAGATAACAGTATGTACATATAGAAAGACGCTTATTTTAAGGAATTGGCTCACGTGATTGTGGAAGCTTGACAAATCCAAAATCTGCAGGGTGGGCCAGCAGGCTGGAGACCTGAGAAAGAGTTGCAGTTTTAGTCCAAAGGTGATCTGCAGAATTCTCTCTGCATTAGGGGAGAGAATTCTCTTCTGCAGAATTCTCTCTGCATTAGGGGAGGTGAGTCATTTTCTGTTAAGACCTTTAATTGATTGTATGAGGCTCACCCATATTATGGAGGGTGAGCTGTTTTTCTCCAAGTCAGCTGATTTAATAACAATCTCATCTAAAAAACATCTTCACAGAAACATACTATTTGAGCAAATATCTGAGTATAGTGGCCTAGCCAAGTTGACATGTAAAACTAACCATCGCAGGAACTTGTTCTTGGAATCTGCCTTGGACTCCATAGCGGATTCAATCTTATATAGTATCTCAGCCCTAGGCCTTAAGCCTCCATCACTTAATTCCATCCTTTGTTCATGAACGTGCTTCCAGCCTATTTGATGGATAGTATTGCAAAGACCTCATGCTTTTCTGGTCATACCAGGTTAGCTTCAGTCTTGTCAACATTTATGTCCTTTGCAGACCTCTGCGTGACCTCTTCCCATAACCCTAAGCTCCACTTTGATCCCAGCTTACTTCATTCTTCTGCACAGTTGATGTGACCTACAGACGGATGAACTGAGGCAGGATACTCATAGGTCTTAGGGGGCCATTAGTGTCCTGAAAATGTAATATCCTCTCCTTATGTCCTCTTTGTGTGCTATCTGGTAGTCATGTGGTTTCCTAGGATTCTTATTACAAACTTCAGAGCCTTATAATCTTTGCTAACAGTTTTCACAGAATATTGTATCTGATTTAGCATATTTCTTTTCTGCTTTGTTTAGAGGTCATTTATTGTGAGGCTGCTCCTGCCTTCTTTGTTCTCTAATCAGTGTTTTCTGGGGACAAGTAATTATTAAATATACTGCCATTTAAAAAAATACTTGAATGTGTATGGTATTTATGACCTGCATATCAGTGCTCTTATTTTGCTCCATTATGACTTTTATTCTCAGAGACCTATGGTTTTCAAATGCCACTGTTGTGAATAGCTGCCTGTTGAATTGTTACCATGGTGCTTGAATCCTTATAAACTAGCTGTCCTACCTGATACCATATTCCAGTGAGTGCTGTGCTTGCTGCCCAGCATTTCAGATTGGATATGATTTCCTGGGATTAAATCCCAGATGTTATTTTGCAGTTTGTCATCTGCCTGCTTGTGGGAAGTTTCTTTCAGGTTGTGGGTCAGATATGTGTTCACCGACATCTTTAGATCTTATTATTAGGTCTCTTTGTTGGTATTTTTTTTTCTCTAATGGCAGAATAATTTGTTTTCCTCTTCAGAATAATTGCAGGATGGAAACAAACAATTCTAGCTTAAAAACGATATCAAATGACTTCATTGGTTATACTTTAGTAGCTTGGAATATTATGGAAAAGAAGTACATATTTTCTTCTGCTTTGTAAGGGGAAATTTAAATCAGGAGACTTTTAGTCTGTAAACATAACTACTTTTTAAAAACATATGACAAATATTGGAACAATAAAATCTGATTCATCTAATAGCTTTCCCTGGTATTTCTTATTCTTTAACAGTGATAGGTATGTATTAACATGTAGTTATTCTCTTTGAAAAAGTATATTCATTTTCTAAAGTGTACTTAGCTTTTCAAATATGATTCTCATAGTCTCCTGTGTATTGTAAAAAACAATTACTGAAACAGTTTCACTTTGAAGTACAGTACTTGAAATCTTCACATCAATATCGCCTTTTAAACCTTTAATACAGCCTTACATCAATCAAATCGCAAGCGTAGTTTGCTAAGGTAGAAACTTCTTGATTTCAGTACAATTATAACTGATCAATCTATATTTCAAAATAGAGGCTTTTATAATGAGATTCCATATGGATATTGATTTCAGTTTTCTGTGTTAATATAAAGAGCAAGTGGTCTTAAACTTAGGTGATCCAAAATATTGTTTTTAAGGTAGTTGCTTGAAACTTAGAATGTTTTTCCTAAAGAGCTAGTGTTATACATGACAAGTTCACAGGCCCACACACAAAAGCCTGCTCAAACCATAGTGTAGCTGAAAATAGTGTCTTCATGGTGGCTATAACTTCTTGCTTCCCTGAAATAACTCTAAGTCCTGATTTTCTTTGTGTTTCTGTAGTATTTGAGTGTGAGAGGGAATTTGGCAGAAGCAGGTAGATTGTATGTGGTTAGGGTAAAAGTGAGAAAAAGGGTTGTTGATCAGTTCATGTGGGGTTTGGGTATAGAAGCTTCATGGATTAGTGAGTTGCTAAATATCAGGGAGTTTACAGAGCATAGTTTTGGCGTCTAGGGTCTAGCAATAGCAGGAATGGTGCCCCTTTCTTTAGCAGAGGACCTCAGTGTTTCTATAGGGTCAGTGATGGAGTAGTAGGGGTGTCAAGAGATTGAGACCATCCTGGCTAACATGGTGAAACCCCATCTCTACTAAAAATACAAAAAAAATTAGCTGGGTGTAGTGGTGTGCACCTGTATTCCCAGCTACTCAGGAAGCTGAGGCAGAAGAATTACTTGAACCTGGGGGTGGAGGTTGCAGTGAGCAGAGATCATGCCACTGTACTCCAGCCTGGTGACAGAGTGAGACTCTATCTCAAAAAAAAAGATGTACAGATGGCAAATAAGCACATGAAAAGATGCTCAATGCCATATGTCATTAGCGAGTTGCAAATTAAAACAATAATTAGCTGTCACTACACACCTATCATAATGGCTAAACCCAAAACACTGATAACACTAAATGCTAACAAGGACATTGAGCAGCAGTAACTCTCATTCATTGCTGGTGGGAATGCAAAATGGTACAGCCGCTTTGGAAGACAGGTTGGTTGGTAGGTTCTTACAAAGCTAAATGTAGTCTTACTATATGATCTAGCTCACATGCTCCCAGTATTTACCCTAATGAATTGAAGACTGTGCACATAAAATGTTTTACATGAATATTTTTAGCTACTTTATCATGATAGTACCAAAGTAGAAGCAACCAAGATGTCATTCAATGGACAAGCGCATAAACTATGGAACACAAATATAGTGGAATACAGATACACTGTGGATGCTGCAGTTTTGGTTTCAGACCACCACAATAAAGTGAATATAACAATAAAATGAGTCACAAATTTTTTGCTTTCCTAGTTCATGTAAAATTATGTTTATACTATACTGTAGTATGTTAAGTATTGAACACTATTATATCTAAAAACATGTATATACTTTAATTTAAAAAACAATTGCTAAATATTGGTAACGATCATCTGAATCTTCAGTGAGTTGCAATCTTTTTGCTGATAGAGGGTCTTGGCTCACTGTTGATCAGGGTGATGGTTGCTGAAGGTTAGAGTGGGTGTGGCTATTTCTTAAAATAAGATAACAAGGAATTTTGTTGTGGTTAACTTATCCTTTTAATTTCTCTCTAGCATGGGATGCTGTTTGATAGCATTGTACCCACAGTAGAATTTCTTTCAAAATTGGAGTCAGTCCTCTCAAATGGTGCTGCCAGTTTATCAACCTAAGTTTATGGGATATTCTAATCTTTTGTTGTCATTTCAACAGTGTTCACAGCATCTTCAAAAGGAGTAGATTCCTTCTCAATAAACTACTTTTCCTCATCTTTAAGAAGTAACTCCTCAACTGTTCAGGTTTTGTCATGAGACTGCAGCAATTCAGTCATGTCTTTAGGGTTCACTTCTAATTCTAGTTCTCTTGCTGTTTCTACCACGTGTGCAGTGATTTCCTTCATTGAAGTCTTGAAGCCCTCAAATTCACCCACCAGGCGTGGTATCAACTTTTTCCAAACTCCTATTCATGTTTACATGTATTTTTTAAGAGACAGGGTTTCACTGTGTTGCTCAGGCTAGACTCAGACTCTTGAATCAAGCAATTGTCCTGCCTCAGCCTCCTGAGTAGCTGGGACTGTACATATGTGCCAATGGGCCCGGCCTATGTTGTCTTTTAAGCTCTTTTCACAAGCGATGAATGTGCTTAATAGCATCTAGAATGGTGAATTCTTTTTAGAAGGTTTAGAGTTACTATCTGTGGCAGTTATAGTCTTATAAAATGTATTTCTTACAAGAAGACTTGAAAGTCAAAATTACTCCTTGATCCATGGACTGCTGAGGGGATGCTGTGTTAGCAGTTGTGAAAAAAGCACTAATCTTGTAGATCTCCGTCAGAGCTTTCGGGTGGCCAGGCTTATTGTCAATGAACAGTAATATTTTAAAAGGAATCTTTTTTTTCTGAGCAGTAAGTTTCAGTAGTAGGCTTAAAATATTCAATAAACCATGTTGTCAACAAATGTGCTATCATCCAAGCTTTGCTGTGCCATTTATAGAGTACAGGCAGAGTGGATTTAGCATCCTTCTTAATGGCCCTAGGATATTTAGAATGTTAAACGAGCATTGGCCTCAACTTAAAGTCACAAGGTGCATTAGCTCTTAACAAGAGAGTTAGCCTGTCCTTTGACTCTTTGAAGCTAAGTATTGACTTCTCCCCTCTAGCTATGAAAGTCCCAGATAGCATCACCTTCCAAAATAAGCCTGTTTTGCCTACACAGAAAATCTCTTGTTCAGTATAGCCACCTTCAACAGTTATCTTAGCTGGATCTGGATAACTTGCTGAAGCTTCTATATCAGCACTTGCTACTTCATCTTGTACTTTTATGTTATGGAGATGCCGTCTTTCCTTAAACCTCAGGAACCTACCTCTGCTAGCTCCCAAATTTTCTTCTGCAGATTCCTCTCCTCTGTCAGCCTTCGTAGAATTGAAGGGACTTAGGGCTTTGTTCTGAATTAGGCTTTGGTTTAAGGGAATATTGTGGTTGGTTGGATGTTCTATCAAGTTAGCTCAAATTTTCTCCACATCAGCAATAAGGCTATTTCACCTTCTTTTCAAATGTGTATTCATTGGAGTGGCACTTTTAGTTTCCTTCAAGAAATTTTCCTTTGCATTTACAATTCGGCTGTTTGGCACAAGAGGCTAGCTTTCAGCCTGTCTTGGCTTTTGACATATCTTCCTCACTAAGCTTAATCATTTCTAGTTTTTGACTGAAAGTGAGACACATGTGACTATTTCTTTCAGTTAAACACTTAGAGGCCATTGTAGGTTTATTAATTGGTCTAATTCCAATATTGTTGTGTCTCAGAGAATAGGGAGGCTTGAGAAGAGGGAGACATATGGATAATGATTGGTCAGTGGAACAGTCAGAACACACACATGTAGAGATTAAGTTCATTGTTTTATATGGGCATAGTTTGTGGTGCCCCAAGACATTTACAATTAAAACATCAAAGGTCACTGATCACAGATCACCATAAGAGACAGAATAATAATGAAAAAGTCTGAAATGTGAGAATCACCAAAATATGACACAGAGACAATAAATGAGCACATCTGTTTGGGAAAATGGCGCTGATGGATGTGTTTGATGCACATGGATGTGAAGCACAATAAGTAAAGTACAATGAAATGAAGTATGTTTGTCTTATTCAGTGATATAAAGAAATGAGCTATCAAGTCATGAAAAGACATGCAGATACCTTAAATGCCTACTACTAAGTGAAAGATAGCCAGTCTTAAAAGCCTGTGTATACTGTCTGATGCCAACTATATGACATTATGGAAAAGGCAAAACTATAAAGACAATAAAAAGATCAGTGGTTGCTAGGAGTTGAGTAGGAGGAATGAATAGGTAGAGCATATGCCATTTTTAGGGCAGTGAAACTATTCTGTCTGATAGTCTAAAGGTAACTATGTGATACTATGGATTCGCAAAACCTACAGAGCTGTACAAGAATGAACCCTCAAGTAATCTCTGGACTTTAATAAATAATAATGCATCAGTATTGGTTCATCAGTTGTAACAAATGTACCACAGCAATGCAAGATGTTAATAATAGGGCCAACTTTGGATAGGGGAAAGGTGGTATATGGGGACTCTATACCTTATGACCAACTTTTGTCAAAACCTAAAACTGCACTACTAAAAATAAAAGCAATAAAAAAACTCACTAAAAATGCATCAGTTAAAAAAAAGTTTAAAAAACCATGTATTCTATTGATTGTTCTTATATCCTTTTCCATAATTCTCCAGTGACTTAATATTTAAATTTAAACAATTTTAAAATGATGTTCATATAATTCCAAGGTTTCCCACACATTTTTTATCGACTCTCAATTGTTCTTGGGTATATATTAGTTATTCTAACTTCATCTGTTTTTTTCCTGTAAGTATATATTTCCTGAAGGTATATAGTAATACTTTGAAACAAAGTTAGAAAATGATTTTACATTAAATATTATCCTACTTAAACTATTTTCATTGTTTAGATGATTTAGGTTTCCAGCATGTTTTTTCTATTTTCTGTGCTCTATATGCTCTATTATTATATTCTTTGTTTCTTTACGGGTGGAATGGTTTCTATTGCTCTAGTTTTTTCTTTCTTTTGCCACAAGCCCACCTCATATCTCTGTACATGCACACACATACATGCATGCCTGCACACCCTTCACAAACAGACAGACATACACAGGCATATAGATTTTTGAACCTTACAGTTAAGCTGCATTCTTGTCTAGTACTCCTAGAGTCAATGCAGCTGCCTCTCCCTTTCTTTGGGAGATCAGCATTACTCATCACCACAAATATTCTTGCTTTACTACTTGCTCATTGTTTTGGATATACAGAGCACTGAAATATTTGCTATTTTAGTGCATTATAATGAACTAGTCATTATGTTTTCAAAGTCAAATATGGGTCAAAGTAATTTTTTTAACCAAATTTTACTCTTCAGCTTCTTTTTTAATGTTAAAAAAAAAAAAGCCCACACTGTTTCTGTCTATTAATAGGTGGTAATTGGAACTTGGTAAAAGGTACTCTAAACAGAGGAGTCATATTGCTCGAGGCAGATTAAAAAAGGTATCTAGTTATATAAGCCTACATAAAGCCACATCTCCAGACTAATATTTAATGTGAAGTGGATAAAATTTATATTATGAACAGCTGTAGATTTAAGTTAGTAAAGCCTAAAATTATAGTAGAAAAACATTTCAATTACAGTTCTTAAAATATGAAAGAGATGCTGATTGTACATTGAAATATTTTGCATAATGATATCTGTTTTTCACACACATGCATACATACACACACAATCCCATTTTGTAGCTTATAAAACAGAGGCACACAGTGGGAGACCGTGATTCAAACATCAGGCAGTAGAACTCCTGAGTACCCCCTCTGAACTGCTAAACTATGTTACCTCTCATCTTAACTAACATGACTCATTTTTCTTCCTTAAAATGCCTTGAAAGATATTGTGAAGAAATACCTCATCCAGCTGTAGAGGAACAACCAACTCCATTTATTTTTAGAAATGATAAGGGAGTTGTTTTGCTCTATACATAGACTTCTACAACTAGAGCAGTTGCATAACATGGTCTGTGTAGATTACACTTTTTTCACGATTCATTTAACTACTTGAATTTGATATCATTTCCTTTCAAATTGAAGTACATCTGATGCACATTTACTGGGACATTCACACTCCATTTTGGTTTTAAAAGTTGCAGACCTCCTTTACAAGAGCATGAACACCATAGCCATTTGAAATCACCCCATCTTTTATAAGGTTTAACTTTTCTTCTGGAAAGGAAAATAATACATGGAAAAACATACTTGTAGTATTACTATTTTTTATTATAACTGACATACTGCTCATCACTAGTTGCCAGTTAACCCACTGATGTGTAAATGTTCTAAACTGAGAGGCTTGACTGAAGAAAACTAACCAAGTTACTTAGCCTATATGACCAAGTTTCCTAAGAACCCCTCCATACACATTTGGAAATATTCATATTATATGTTTTTTTAAATCTCTGAACAGGACATTCATGTGTATTTTTGAAATCAAATCCAGACTGCCTCGATTTGCTTGTGCTTACGTCCTATAATTTCAATGTCAAGGTGTAAAATTGTACTAGTGATTTCTTGGAATGGTTAAAAATGGAATAGTAGTTTGGTTTCATATTCATGATCGATTAAGTGAGAAATCAACTATACCTTAGAAATCTTCCAGTTTATATAATTCTTGAAGCTTTATGAGCTTTAGAATAGAAACATTTTAATGCTCTTTGCTTAAGACCTCATAGTACTGTTGCTTAGATGACAAAGCAAATAAAAACACTTTTAATACCCTTTGCTTGATACCTTGTAGTAGTCTTGCTTACTCTAAAAAACAAAAAAATCTACATCTGCCACTTGCATTTAATATTTAGAAAATACTAAAATAAAAGAATCAAATGAACATTTATTTACTCAACATGAATAACATTTTTGTTTTTTTGCTCAACATTATTTATTAAAAACTTGATGTCAGAGATAAGGTTGAAGTCCTCTCTGTTATTTCTTTAGTTCCAACAACCGCCCTCTCTTTACACAGGCTACTGCATTTATGAATTTGGTGTATATTCATTTAGTTCGTACTGTTGTCTATTGCCTCTACTAGTTTAATGATTTGAATTCAGTCTGATTCTTGTATCTACCATCATGTTGTTTAGTATTTTAGATCCACCTTTTTTTTAACCTATTTCTAATCAAAATGTCAGTTATTTTAAAAATCAGTGTTTATTATAAATTTCTATGAAAATATTTTTCTTGGATCTAATTCCTTCCTTATTGCCAAAATTTGTTTTTAGTGAGAGTGTAATAAACTCTTAATTTTTGTATGTCTGAAAGTTTCTTTATACTTACTCTTTCTTTTTTTTTTTTTTTTTTTGAGACCGAGTCTTGCTCTGTCACCAGACTGGAGTGCAGTGGTGCAATCTTGGCTCACTGCAACCTCCTCCTCCTGGGTTCAAGTGATTCTTCTGCCTCAGCCTTCTGAGTAGCTGGGACCACAGGCGCGTGCCACCACACCCAGCTAATTTTTTTGTATTTTTAGTAGAGACAGGGTTTCACCATGTTGGCCAGGATGGTCTTGATCTCTTGACCTTGTGATCCACCCGCCTTGGCCTCCCAAAGTGCTGGGATTACATCCTTACTCTTTAATAATTTAGGTTCAAGTATAGAATCCTGGTTATAGAATTCCTGCTGGATGGTTAGTTTTCTTCAATAATTAGAAGATAATATTTCATAAACTATTAGCATTTGTTCTTGCTGATGAGAAGTGTCAGTCTAACTGTTACCTACATAACAAGCTCTCATTTCTCTCTGATAGCTTTAAATATTTTCTTTTTGTTTTTGTTGTTATGGAATTTCATTGCAATGTAGGAAATACCTGTGGATTTATGTGAATGTAAAGTATATGTATATAAATATAATATCCTATTTCTTCAATCTGAGGATTTTTTTTTGTTAGAGAATATGAGCCACATTCTTTGTATGTATTATCCACATTATCTTTTTTTTCTTACCTAGTGGGACTCCTTCCTGTGAGACAAATGATTCATCTTTTTATTCTTGTATCTCAAATCAATTCTCTTTAATATTTTTTATCTTTTTTCTTTCCATACTGTATTTCTGCCTCCTAGCTCTCTTTAGCTAAGTGTAATTTATAGTTCTACTAATTCTTTTATTGAGTTTTTCCCTAGTTTTTTAAAGTTCTTTTTGGAATTCATCTTTTTACATTGTCTTTTCCTTGATTTATATACCCTTATAAAATATTTTAAACATGCTTATATTAATACTCAGATTATTTTGCTTTTATTTCTTGGGATATAAGTTCTTCTGTTCATTAGCAAGTAACTTTTGCTGTTGGTATGGCTTCTAATTTTTTCTTACTGTGATTCCCATCAATATAGATTATTTTTTATGTGAGTTCTGTGTGTCGGGAGTTGTAGATGTATTGTACAAGATATTTTTAGATTTTATTTGACTCTAGGGATACTTCTGATTCCAAACCAGTTTTTTAGTTAATTTTTCATTTGCAATTCGTATGCCATACATGTATGAAACTTTAGACCTCATACTTAATTGTATAGCTGAGACAGGGATTCTAATTTCCAGTGACTCTTTTCCCTTCATGACCCTGGCCAGCTTTCTTGGTGATTTCCTTGAATGAGGGAGTGAGTTTTCTAAATTAAGCTTCAGCAATGGATTTATGCAGGTAACTCAGTTTCCATTTCCCTATACACAGGGGGCTTGTGGATTAGTCTTCCCTTCTTGCCTGGGTATTTTAATGTGTTAGTTCCCAGCTGTTAAGACCTGATACTTAGTGAGACATTTTAGTTTTAACTTTGTCCACCACTCTAAATATCAGTTTAATTATATCAGGTAGATATGTACCTTTCTCAATGTTAAGCTTGGTTATGTCTTTTATAATAGGTTATATTTTATCCATAATAATAAGATATTTACTATCTTGACAAATAATAATCTCATATATGGAATACAAAAAAGAAAAAAATGATATTCAGTTTCTGACATTCAGAAAACTGCTGTGAGAAACAATTTTCTGTTTTCCTTTGGTCCTCCTTTAACACATAAACAACCAAGCATGGAAGATGCATTTTATAACTCTGCTTTCAATTTCTGGGTGGTCTGATGGGCTGGATCAATCAGTTAGTAGAAGGACACTGGGAAGAGATGAAGGTGGGCACAAAAAATTTATTAAAACAGGCTCTACTGCAGCTTAGTCTCATGTACCTAGCATATTCATGTATTCTCAAAATATTTATTTCCTCATTTTTTTGTTGCCTTCTGTTGCACATGATAAATTAGGAGTTATATACTCATTTGTTAATTTAACAGGCATTTATCAAGTTTTACTTTTCGCCAGGGACTATTTTAAGCACTAGGGACAGCAGTAAACAATATTTCTGCTTTAATAAAGCATTCTTGTTTTTTTTTTTGTTTTTTGTTTGTTTGTTTGTTTGTTTTGAGATGAAGTCTTGCTCTGTCACCCAGGCTGGAGTGGAGTGGCATAATCTCAGCTCAGCTCACTGCAACCTCCGCCTCCCAGGTTCAAGCAATTCTCCTGCCTCAGTCTCCTGAGTAGCTGGGATTACAAGCATATGCCACCATACCTGGCTAATTTTTGTATTTTAAGTAGAGGCAGGGTTTTGCCATGTTGGCCAGGCTGGTCTCAAACTCCTGACCTCAAATGAGCTACTTGTCTTGGCTTCCCAGAGTGCTGGGATTACAGATATGCCAGCCAATGAAGCATTATTCTGATGGTGCATGTAGGGAGGGGTCAAATCAGGTAATAAAGAAATAGACCAAAAATTTAATATGTGTCAGGATTTTATAAGTGCACTGACAGAAGACAAAGCAAAGTAATAGGGACAGAGTATGAGCAGAGGGTGTGACTTTATATATAGTAGTAGAGAAAGTTGTCTAATGACATGTGAGCAGAGATCCCCCTAATGAAATTGGATCTATTTGTATATCTGTGCAAGATCATTACAGGCAGCAGGCTTAACAGGACCATACTCAACCTGCTGTAAGAAGGCAGGGAATGGAGTGAGTAAGGTGAGAATATGGTTAAGTCAGGTTAGGTAAATGGCAGAGGGGATTATGTAAGTTCACTTTAATTTTGAGGGAGATAGAAAGCCTGGAGGATTTTAAGTATAAGAATGGCATGATATGTTTGATGATTTAAAGAAAGCATTGACCCTTCATGCTTTAAGGAAACATCAAATGTATCCAGAAGACAAGAGTGGAAGTATAAGCACTATGTAGGCTGATGTTTCAGTAGTCCAAACTAGAGACAATGGTGGTTTTAACCAGGTGGTCAAGGTGGAGATAGTGAAAAGTGGTTGGATTCTAGATATGTTTCAAAAGTGAAGACAGCAGCTTTGTTCAAGGAATGTGGAGAGAAGAGAAATAAGGAGTTGAGGATGGTCCTGAGAAATTTGGCCTAAGCAACTGGACAAGTAGAGTTGTTATTTAATGAAATGGGGGTAATTTGTAGAAAGAACAGATATGGGCATAAAAATTAAGGGCATGGTATAGATATGTGAAGTTTGAGATAACTGTAACATATTCAAGATGCTGAGTAGTGAATAGGGCTTGGTGATATAGTTTTGGGAGCCCTTAGCATAAAGACAGCAATTAAAGGCATGACATTACACAAAATCACATAAGGAGTGAGTGTCAATAAAAAAGAGAATGGAGCATTGGGTTCTGCCATTATCTAGAGCTCATAAAGATGAGGAATGACCAGAAATGGATATCAGGAAGAGTAGCCAGTAAGGGAGAAAGAGAACTAAGAAAGAAAAGAACTAGTGGACTCTTGGAAGCTGTGAAGAAAATGATATAAGAAACTAGGGTAGTGATCAATTCATCACATGTTTCTCAGAGATTGGGTAACATATGGAGTGAGAATTAGAGTTGGTGACATGGAAGGCAATGATAACTTCCTTATTCTATCTCTGATGATAAAATATAGCGTCATAGTCTCTTGGTTTCAAAATAAATGTGTGTGATTACAAAATAATTAGATTTTTAAAAAAAGATCAGAGAACCCCACACTATTACAGTACTGCCTTCAAAGTCTGTATTTTTATTCCACTGCTCTTGCTGTACTAAGTCATTTTTGTGACCTACTTCAGAATTGTTTTCAAAACTATATTAAAAGCCACTCATGAGAAAGACTGACATTATTTATAATTGGTAGTTCTAGTCATGCTTTGATTTTGGGTAGCTCTTACTTGCCATCACAGATATTGTCCAGAATAAATGATGCAGAATGAGAAGAAAGATTCAACAGATTTCATGAATGGCACTACCAATGGGTAAAGTTGTACTCTCCTGAGAAAAGATAGGTATTATTTGTGTAAACAATTCTGGTGTTCATATACATATTATAGGTTAAAAAAATAGTTCTGCTGACCTACATTTCCTTGTGTGCAGTGGTTATTCCTTTAATGGTTCTCTTGAATCTCTTTTTGGATATTAATTTTTACCCTATATTCTTGTCAGAAGGGCTGAATTATCAGCAAAAACCTATATATATATATATATATATTCCCAATTAGGAATGTAACTCTTCCAAATGGCTAAGAGGTGTTAAAGATTAAACCAAGTGTATCTTTTAAGATTTATTCTTTGTCTCTGGAGGAATTTGGAAATTGTTCTGTGCCCTCATTAGAATTATCAGGGAAATGGCGTTGGTAATTTAATTTCAAATAATTATATCATTATTCAAATAAGAGAGAAAGTGATTTTAAAAGCTGCATATTGATTCAAGGTGAGATGGTTGACTAGATGCATCTAAGAGGAACATCTGTTTCCAGGGCACTGGGACATAGGGAAGACTGGTGCACTCCGAGCAGATCTTCAGAAGAAAGGGATTGGGAGTGAATGGAGGGAGGACACAGACTCTGGGCTAAGGGAGGAGGAAGCTGGGCACTGTGCACAGGGCTACTGAGCACTGAGACTCATTTCTGGCCCCACAGTCTCCTGGAGTAGGGGTGAGCTGGCCAAATGAGAAGTAATCTACTCTTGCTATGGACCTCTGGAATCCTGGCATCAGGAAACCCCATGACCCTCGTGAACACTCACTGGAATTGGCAGGGAAAGCTGTTTTGAAAGGTGGTAAGGGGCAGTCCTCCAGCCTTTGCAGAGCCCAGAGGGTCTGGTGCAGGAACGTCTGCAGGGGAGAATGGCCAGGGACACCCATCCCCCAAGGCTTACCATGCATTCCTAGGAGACTTTAGCCTTAGAGGAACTGAGGGACCCAAACAGTGCAAGATGATTTAGCCATGTGAGTCACAGCCAGTCCAACCTGAGCGCTCTTTGTCTGCTGACCTCTCTCCCAATGCCCCAGCCTGGCCTTGCCTGCTTGCAGTGCAGCGTTGGATGCCCAACTGGGGTGCCTCCTGGAGACTGCATCCTAGTTCCTGTGCTGGCAGACTGTGCTTGACTGTCAGAGAGCTCCAGCAGAGCAGCCCCTGTCAACATGCACCAGCCCACTTACATCCTTCCCCCACTGCAGCCACTCCTATGCCACTCTGTCATCATGCACTTACCCATGGCCACCTCCATCGCTTTGCCAGGACAGGTGTGGGCAGACCTCACTTCCCCTTCTCCACTAGCATATTCACTGGCAAGAATAAGTACACAGAGGTAGGCAGTCCCATGCCCACCAGTGCCCTGCCCTGGTGCTGACACCACTGTACATGGACCCCAGCTGCCCTGCTCTCCCCTCCCACCTCACTCAGCCACCTTTATTTCTTCCAATGCCCACATGGAGCTGGCAGCCCCAGGTGTGCCAGTGCCCCACCCCAGCCAACCAGTATGCGCCCCACGGCACTGCTGCTGCTCCTGGCATGAGTGAATGAGCACAGATCACCTTGCCACTACCCAACAAAGCACTTTGGCTGGCACCACCCTTCTGAGTGTTGTGACTAGCAATCTAGGACCATCTTGGCTTTTCCAGTGCAGCAGATTCTGAACTTTGAAGCAGAGGAGAAAACGAAGCCAGAGAATTCACACCAGCCCCATTGAGTTAGAACAAGTAGCCCAGGAGTGCTGAGCTGAGCCTTGATTCTTCCCTCCAACAAAAATTTTACAAGAAACAAAGCTAGTCAACTGAACCCACCTCATGCTACAATCAAACTCCTACGGGCATCAAAGAAGATAAAAAGCAAAGCAAACAACAACAAACCCAACCCAGAAACAACAACAACAAAACAAAAATCATCCAAAGGACAGCAACTTCAAAGACTGAAGGAACAGGAACATCAGTCAACACAGACGAGAAAGAACCAGCACAAGAATTCTGATGACTCAAAAAGCCAGAGTGTCTTCTTACCTCTAAATGACTGCACTAGTTTTCTAGCAATGATTCTTAGGTGAATATGGATAGGAATAAAGATCATTAACATTCAGTAGAAAGCCAAAATCCAATCCAAGGATTCTAAGAAACAGAATAAAACAATATAGGAGATGAAAGACAAAATGGCCATTTTAAGAAGAGAATCAAACTGAGCTGATAGAGCTGAAACTCTCACTTCAAGAATTTCAGAATACAATTGTAAGTATTAACAGCAAAATCAAGGAAGCCAAGGAAAGAATCTCAGAGCTTAAAAACCTGCTCTCTGAAATAACTCAGATAAAAATTTTAAAAAAAGGTATTAACAATACCTCTGAGAAATATGGGATTATGGGCCAGGCGAGGTGACTCATGCCTATAATTCCAGCACTTTGGGAGGCTGAGGCAGGGGGATCATGAGATCAGTTCAAGACCAGCCTGGCCAATATAATGAAACCCCATCTGTACTAAAAATACAAAAATTAGCCAGGCATGGTGGCATGTGCCTGTGGTCCCAGCTACTTGGGAGGCTGAAGCAGGAGAATTGCTTTAACCCTGGAGGTGGAGGTTGCAGTGAGCCAAGACTGTGCCATTGTACTCCAGTCTGGGCAACAGAGCAAGACTGTCTCAAAAGCAAGCAAACAAACAAAACACTACCACAGTGGTGTGAAACTTACTTTTATTTTATTTTTTGAGACTGAGTCTCACTATGCTGCCCAGGTAAGTCTTGAACTTTTGGGCTCAAGCAATCCTCCTGTCTCAGCCTCCTGAGTAGCTGGTATTGTAGGTCACACAACTGCACCTGGCTGTGAAATTTATTTTTAAAAGAAAATACATTGAGTGGTACTAGGTTTTAAAGCATGGATGGTACTGGGATTTAAAGTATGGTTGAAGAGATTACTGGTCATCAGTACATATACTAACTGGATCTTAGCAGAACCTGTCACTGGATTTGCCTCTGTGAAATGTATTCTTAAATTTCAGAAGTCTACATCTACTTCCTGTACATCAGTTCTATTTTGTCAAGTGTGAAATCACTAGGAGCCTACTTTCTTGTTCTAGCCTTGCTGCTAAGCTTGTAGCCCATTGGATAATCCTTTCTGGAACTCTGAGTTTTCTCTGAAAAGGGGGCTTGATGCTACTTGTTATAAATAATGTTTTATTGGGAAACAGACTAAAAAGGGAGAATTTACTCTAACTCAGAACTTTGATGAATCGAATGAGCTCTGTTATATGTGCATTCTATCAGGCAGAAAATGTTAATAATGCTTAAGTTTATTGTGTTCCTATTTTTCCTACTGCATCCTAGAACTAAGACTTTGCAAAATCAAGAATATATCACAGGAAGAGTTTATGTTTCCCCTGGCACACCAGTTGAATGATTGAATGAAAGCTGGTAGGTGGTAGAACAGGCTGGAAGTTCTATCTTGCTTTGAAAATTGTAGGTTTATCTTTCCTGCTTATCTTATTTATAAACAAGCCTGGTGGTTTAGCAGAGAACTTGCAACCACCTAGAACAAAAATGCAAAGCATTGGCTAGCTCTTCAATGCACTTGTGGTCTGACAAAGATAACTTCCTTTCAAGCTGGATCGGAAGTTTCCTAGAATGGACAGCTTGCATTTTCTGTTATACAGTCACACTTCTGAAATTTCTTTAATAAAGAATTTGTATGTTATATATGGTAATATGCAAATATATCTAATTATAAGTATATATCTGGGGCATTTAGACATCTAGGTTTCTAATGTTTTCTCTGTTTGATCCCATTTTTCAGCCAAGTTTTATTGTACATAATGGATGACCACTTAGAAGGCTCAAGATACTTTAATTTCACTGGTTTATTTGTCAACTCTGGTCTCATTGTTTTCTAGTTTCATGCTGTATCTCTTTTCTTTCTTAAAATGAATAAGCATGTAATCCACTTGTTTGGCAAAAGCTCAGGCATTTTTAAGCTCTGTTGCTTGCAAAGTCATCCTTTGCAGTAATTTTGTGTTCCACTGTGTTGGTGATAATTAAGATGTTCTACTTTCTGTCCAGTGAATGTCTGATGATTTTGGGCCAAAGTCTTAAGATGCTGTACTCTGAAAGAAGCCAGAAGAACAGTTATTGATGCAGATCAACATTAAAGCAGTTCAGTAATAACATTGAAGGGTTTTTCATTTCCGTAAAGACTTCTCTCTTTTTTGTATTTTTAGTCGATATATCATAATGGTATTAACAAGGACTTCTTCTAAAACAATAACTGTGGATTAGGTAGATCTAGGGAAACAATGTGTTTTACAGATGAAGAGAGTAGACTTTGGCATCAAATTGGCATGGGTGTGAATCCACATCTTTTTTTTAAACCATTTATTTGGCTATGTGATCCTGCCCTTGTTTAGCATCTAAGCTTTAGTTTTTTTAATCTGTAAAATGGAATTAATAATACCTAAACCACTGGGTTTCCATGAGATTCACGTGATGTTATGCATAGGAAGTACTCAATATAATAGTTGACAATAGTAAATTCTAAATATATGGCTAGGACCAATAGTATTCCATTATTCAAACATATTTTCTGTTTAACTTTCTGTAATGTAGTTTCTGTATAATTTTCTGTAAAAAAGTTATAACTCATACTGTTTCCATCTGCAAATTCACTATGGTAATGCCAATGAAAATATTTGAGTCAGTATAGAAATGTAATCAGCTCGGCCTGTAGCCAAGTATTTAAGAAGCATTTTGGATCGTTTATAGCTCTAGAGGCTGCAATAGTAAGTGTTCTAATACAGTTTTTTTCTGATTAACATTTTTAAGTTTTATATTTCTTCCCTTAGGATAGTGAACTCTTTCAGGAATGGGTTTGGAAACATAGAATGGTAATTCTGGAACTATAAACATATTGGCAGCATAATTTAACATTAAAATGGAAAAGTTACATTGAATTGAAATGTCCAGGGGAAATAAGGAAGATTTCTTTGACAAAATTTGTTAAGAGTTATCCATGTACACTTTTATGGTAATACTCTTGATATGTGTAGAAATCAGGCAGTTGTGCATAGTCTTTATAAAAGAGATGATAATTGTCTAACAGTGTTAATGCTGTGCAACTTACCAAATGAGCCACTTGTTGCTGGATTTTTAGATTTTTAAGCTGGAGTTTGGTGTGAATAGATTGGTGAAAATATGGGAAACACTGGAAAATGTTTTAAAGGAAACAAGTCAGTCCTTGAAAAATCATTAGAAGTTATAAATTTTAAGAATAAGAATGTTTATAGTAAGTTGGTATACAAGCAACATTTTATGGGTTAGAGGCTATAACTTATTTCTAAACCCAATTCAAATTGATACTTTTAAAACGTAAAATGATATACAACAATCACAGCATCTGTTTTAAAACATGGTTTGGTTTTTTACAAAATCTGTACTGACCACATACTCCATGTGAGTCATTTATTTGAGAAGCTAAAATCATTTTTTTTTCTGACATGGACAGAATAACTGTCATAAAATATAATGGGCAAGTAAAAGGAGCTAATTTTCTGCTCACATTCATGCTGTGAATCTTCTATAATTAAGATTTAAATGTGTAAATACTGTATAATGATGAATACAGTTACTTGGATCATAAAACAAATGATTAGGTTTTGAGGCTGGCAAAGACCCTTTATCAGCAGAATGCCTTTCTGATAGGCATGCTTGAGTTTGGAACGGGATGATTCAGACCAAGGATTTTGGGAACAGTTTGCTGGGCTGTAGTGAGGGGGCCATAGGAAGGTTCCAGAGTAGATGATTGTAGGGAGACTAACCTTCAAGGAGTCTAGTGAAAGTCTAGATAAGTGACTATTATTTGTAGGAAAGCCCAGTATTATGATGCAGGCAATCATTTTGGCAAAGACACAGAAGATGGCATCACCAGGGCCTGGCTGCTGGCAATGGTCAGAAATCCAGGTAGGCTTGGGAAGCTGAGGTGGGCAGATCACAAGGTCAGGAGGTTGAGACCAGCGTGGCCAACATAGTGAAACCCTGTCTCTACTGAAAACACAAAAATTAGCCGGGCATGGTGGCATGCACCTGTAGTCCCAGCTATTCGGGAAGCTGAGGCACGAGAATTGCTTGAACCCAGGAGGCAAAGGTTGCAGTGAGCCAAGATTGCACCAGCCTGGGTGACAGAGTGAGACTCAGTCTCAAAAAATTAAAATAAAGTAAAAAAGGTTAAGTACCCAAAAAATAGAACTTAAAAAAAACTACTTTATCTTAATTTCTGCCTCTAATATTTCTAAACCAGAATAAATATGAAATGGAAATAAACATTTTTATAAATATTTCCAAGTAGCTGGGACTACAGGCATGCACCACCAAACCCACCTAATTTTTTATATTTTTAGCAGAGATCAGGTTTCACCTTGATAGCCAGGGTGGTCTCAAACTCCTGGCTTCAAGTGATCTACCCACCTCAGCCTCCCAAAGTGCTGGGATTATAGGCGTGAGCCACCATGCCCAGCTGAGGACCTAATCTTTGTTGCAATCAATAGAATATACTGTGGTAGAACATAATTATTTTGTAAAATTAAAATATTATATATTTGAAAGTAGAACTCATGGACTTTTAAGTGACTAAAGCCAATCTTTTGGAGGAATTTAAAACAATGGGTTCCAAATGCCACTCCATGATCTAGGGCCATAATAACACTCTCATATTCTGAAGAATTTGTTTAATAATACAAAGTATTGCTCCCTTGCAACTATCTATCCAAAGACATTCTCATTCAGTAACTCCAAAAGATTTAGGCATTTGGTTGTGTCATTTTATCTCACATCCCCTTCTAAGAATCCCTCCCCAAAGAAGTGGCTTACCTCCTTTCTAAAGTCGATTTCTTCATATGGGTTCTAAATCCTGTGTGTTCTTACTCCAGGATCTCTTTCCTCCCACTCGCATCTCCCCCACTCAATTAGGTTGTGGTTTTGTTTCCCTTTTACTTTAAATTCTCATCAGCCATTAACTCCCTCAAATGTTCACAAGTCTCCCATTTTTTAAACAAATTAACATTTTGCCTCGATTCCTTTTCTAGCTATTATTTTATTCCTGTATAATTTATTGTGCCCATTTTTTCTCAACTAAGTGGTTTAAACATCCTGCCTCCATTTCCTTGATGTCCAGCAGTCTGGCTTCTTTCCTAACTCTTTCATGCCAAATCCAGAGACTGTTTTTCATTCTCCTCTACTCTTCTGCTGCTGTTTCTCCTTTCTTTTTGAAACTTTTTGTTTGCTTGGCTCCTATGGCATCCTACCATCCTGGATCTTTTCTTAGCCTTTTAGATATATCTTTTCTGCCTTAGTCTCTCAATAAGGTTTCGTTCCCTGTAGTGAGGATGACCAGTACACCAACCAGAGGGCGCTTCTCCTCCAGAGATCGTTCTCTGAGATCATCCATTCTTCTAACTTCTGTTGAGATAACTCACAAATCCTTATCACCGATTCTAACTTATTCCTGATATTTTACCCATGTCACTATTATTTGATATTTACTCTTAAATTTCTCAAAACCAGAATCAAAATGCTGAAAAAATAACAAGGATATCTTCTTTGCCAAATAGATGCTTTTCCAGAAATAACAGAAACTCTTGAGTTACTCTATTATTATTTATAATCTACCTACTAAGTAATTTATGTTTATAATCTAAGTTATTTTGAGGTATTTTTAATGTATTTTAAAAAATACAGGAAATCCAAAAAATAAAATAAACTTAGTTTGTATCATGAAGAGGAGAGGTAAGTATAACAGAAATGACTTTTGTTAATCAAACTTTTAAAATGCTCTTTGAAAATGCAAAAAAAAATTTAAAACATCTACAAAAGTATATATGAAAACAGTTTACAAATATTCAAAAAAGTAAGTTTATTTATACATTTTTTCAGCAAATCATGAACTGAATGGCGTTTTCCTATATCACTTGGCTTTTTTTTTTTTTACATATTCTGAGTATCAAGATGTGCATAATAATATAAAATTGGAAATGTCATTTTATTAAAGAAAAAAAGCATAAAATCTCTTAAGCTAAATTAAATATTCTCATTTTATCAATTTTAATAATGTTAAAATGTAAATTTTGATTGAGACACAAGATATATTAAATGTGGCATTCCAAAGTCAGGTGCTGGACCAAGATTACAATTCTCAAAAGAAATATCTAAAAACCATACAATTCTTAAACCCCATACCAGATCAATATTACTGGCATGATAAACATAATAAAAATTGAGAGCAGATTTTTGCAGAGCTTCTGTGTATGATAAACCTACAAACCCCAATATAAGGGAGAGGTTTGTAGGTGCCTGATCCTTATCATTCAGTTTAATATATGGCCCTCAAGGTTTCAAAGTGATATGGTACAATAGCATCTGACTTTTGCCTGGAAAATCTAAAAAATGAGAGGGTGGCTATTCAATTGCTGTGATGGAGAGAGCTGTGATAGAATCAGCCTAAACTCCTAGAGTTTCTTTGGTCAAAGTATGTATATTTGATGTGGGGCACATGTGGTCATGTTTGAAAGAGTGCTGATGTGTGGTCATCTTAAGTCTGGTCCAGAAGAGCCACCTGAAGAGAAAACAAGGCCTCAGAAGAAATTGTGTCACCAGATGCACATAGATTGAAGAAGGAATAAGTAGCTAGTCAGAATCGAGATATGTTTCTCTTTGTTAAAAAAAACAGAAGGTGAGTGAGTCAAAAGGTGAAGGAGAGGGTGCCCAAAAGATAGTGAATCAGCTTTAAACCCAAGTCCAGTTTAAAGCAATAGCAGTCAGGTAAAAATTTTCTTGTTCTTTTACCTCTTCTTCACCACTGCAACCCTAGATGGGTCAGAAACTGTATCTGGAACACTGATGAGAAGGGGTAAAAGTACAGGATGGGAAAGAGAGACAGCTGGCCTTGTCCTCCTTCCTCACATTGGGGCAACTGGCCTGCAATAACAGAAGAAGCCTCAACTTTAAATCAAGGTTGTAGTTTTGATTATTACACTCAATTGCCAGACATATTGAATAGTGGACTGAAACCGTGTTTGTACTTTAAAACAATAGGGCACTGTATACCTAAAAGTGACCTGGAAAGTCATGAGACATAAATGAAATTCATCCAGGTGTAAGGGGAAGTTGGGCTGACATGTACACACTGAATACACACTACAATTTGTGTTTGTCTTCTTAGAAAGGCTATATACTCAGACATGTATACACACACATATGATGCAAAATGCGTACAAAACTATATCATGGTGTTAATTATTCAAATTTCATTTAGTAAATTATGTAATTCAAAATTTAATTAACACACATCATAAAAATGTAATGCAATGCTATTTCAAGAAAATCCACAACTCTAAAATTCTCTTAAATTATGAGAATTTGTAAGAGGACTTATTACCAACTGTTCCTTTATTATAAAGAAAAAGAAATTAAACTTGGGATGCAGTGAATGTTGATTGATGAAATGAATACGTTAAAGTTTCATTTTAACATAATATTTGTGAAGGCAAGTCCTGAAAATAATAAGCAAAGCTAAAGAATACTTAAAAAAGAAAAAGATTTAAAATAACTTACATAAGTAGTACAACAAAGGTATGCATGTGAAAGATATTATAAAGAATCAGGTTAATTCTTGTTTTTAAGAACCCTCAGCTCCTCTATCCAGTCAAGGATATCTGCTTTCTTATCCATCTCAGCAAAAAGATTTATAATTCCATCACAGGACCTAATTTTCTTTTACAAAGTCTGTGGTATTCACTGCAATAGACTATGGAAACAATTCATTACACAGGCTTACAGTTGGACTTGTTTATATTACCCATACTTTACAAGAATGAATTTGGAGGAGACGCAAAATAAAAATGCAAATCATGGCCAAATTGAGAGCTAACCATTCAAAACACTGAAAGCTGTATACTTATGCTTATAATTTTATCAACTGTTATATACTTTAGGAAAAAAATTCCTTTCAATATCACATTTTAAATACCAAGTAATCCTACTCTACTGAATTATTTTTGCAACAAGTCTACAGACGGTTTTACCATACAATTATAACTTTTACAGATGTAACAATTTTTTGGTAGCCAATCCTTTCCTCTTATGTTGAACAAGTTTGTAGCAATACCTTTGACTCCTTCTCAATATTTACATATAGCCAGTATTGTCCTTAATCTTCCTCTTTTCTCCATTTGCTTTCCTATTTATCTCCATTTTGTTTTACATTGGCATTTTCAACTCAGAGGACAAGAACATCTGTGTGCATGTTTTCATTCCCCTATGTAAATTCCTCAATGAGAAGGAACAATGTCATATTCTTTTTTGTAACCCTCACTACTCTTAGTTCAATGTTTTGCACATATTATATTCCCAAAGCATATTTGATGACTTACTCTAAGATGAGAGGGCCTTTCCTAACCTGAACCACAGTCCTTAAGGATAGCTGTCTGCTACCAGCCAGATTTTCCACTGCTTATATGCCTACCTAGAATTCTTTTTCTTTTTCTTTTTTGACACTAAGTTTTGCTCTGTCACTCAAGCTGGAGTGCAGTGCACGACCTTGGGTCACTGTAACCTCTACCTCCCGGATTCAAGCAGTTCTCTTTCATACAGCTATGTATGAAAGACTCACCACTAACATTTTACTAATGAGCAAAAGCTGCAAGCATACCCCTTGAAACTGGAACAAGAGAAGACTCCTTACTCTCATCACTCCTATTCAACATAGTATTGGAAGTCCTGGCCAGAGCAATCAGGCAAGAGAAAGACATAAAAGGCATCCACATTAGAAGAGAGGAAGTCAAACTATTCCTTTTTGCAGACAATATGATTCTATTCCTGGAAAATCCTACAGTCTCTACCCAAAAACTCCTTGAGCTGATAAACAAATTCTGCAATCAGGATACAAAATCAGTGTACAAACATCAGCAGCCTTCCTATACACCAACGACATACAAATTGGGAACCCAAAAAAGAATTCAATCTCATTCCCAATAGCCAAAAGAAAATAAAGTACCTAGGAATACAGCTAACTACAGAGGTTAAAGGTCTCTACAATGAGAATTACAAAACACTGCTGAAAGAAATCAGAGATAACAGAAACAAAGGAAAAACATTTCATACTCATAGATAGGAAGAGTCAGTATTGTTAAAATGGCCGTACTGCCCAAAGCAATTTACAGATTCAGTGCTGTTAATATCAAGCTACCAATGGCATTCTTCACAGAATTAGAGAAACTATTTTAAAATTCATATGGAACAACAACAATAAAAAGCTTCAATAACCAGGGCAACCCAAAGCAAAAAGAAATGATGGAGGCATTTTACTGCCTAACTTTATACTACAAAACTGGAGAGATCATGTCCTTTGCAGTAATATGGGTGGAGCTGGAGTTCAGTATCCTAAGCAAGATAACATAGGAGCAGAATACCACATACTGCATGTTCTGACTTGTAAGTGGGAACTGAACACTGAGTAGACATGGACACAAAGAAGAGAACAACACACACCCAGGCCTACTTGATGGCAGAGGGAGGGAGGGAGGACATGAAGATTGAAAACTACTTAAGAGGTACTATGCCTATTACCTGGGTGACAGAATAATCTGTATAATAAATGCTCATGACATGCAATTTACCTGTATAATAAATCTGCACATGTACCCAGAACCTAAAATAAAAGTTTGTAAGAAATAAATAAAAAATAAAATGAAGAAGTGTTTGCTAAGGGATATTTTTATTTTGGAGCTTAGTATATTAATAGGTATGTGATGCGTATTAACTAGCATAATCTGAGAAATTTGTAAAGGAAAATATCATCTTGCTGAATGATTAGATCTCTGCCAAAAATAAACTTACAGTTGTCATAAGAACTGAAAATGTATGTGGTTTATATGTAGAAGGCTTACAAAATCACTATGATTTTCATTCAGATTAGTGTGTGATTTTTTTTCAGTAGAAAACTTCTTTTATGATAACAACATGAACCACTGCTAAGAATTCGTTGCGTTGTAAACATAGACACATTACAGTCATAGAAATGTGTACACTGTGAAGGATAAGTAGATATTTATCAAATTATGTATATATGATACATATACATATCAGCATATTTGTGTATATATATATAAAACATTGTAACCATGGCCACCACCTTTATTAAAGGTGCATGGTGATATGAATGCTTATAATAGGGAATTACCTAGTCAGGAAAGGTAGGAAAAGCTTTCCTGAACAACTGATGCTTGAACTCCAACCTGTGGGATGATATGTTAGAGTTGGCTTATGAGTGAGAGTATCCTTATAGGGAGAGCCCCTGTAGCAGAAGGAAAAGTAGATGAAAAAATTGTCTTCATACTTAGAATTTAATTTTAAATTTTACTGATATTTGTGTTAATATCATTGTCTTATACTATTCTTTTACATAAGCCTTAATGGAGACCACCCAGTTGGTTCCTTCAGAAAATGTATGTTAATTCATTTTAGGGACCTATAGTAGATGTCATAAAACTTAGGATTAATTTAAACATTACACTTGTTTAAAATTACAGCTTAGTAACCTCAGTCATTTGTATTATATTAAAATGGGAAGATACACAGTGTTAGAAGTCAGATTAAAGGTCATGTAACTCAAATTGTATGCTGAGTGTTGAGGAAAGAAAACTTGGATGTTCTCTATGTTTATTTGGATCATTCAGAATGATGTGTAGTCCTGAATACATTTAAAAAATTAAATTAGACAATTTATCAGTTATCTAATTTAACATATTTGGATTCATCTTCCTATCTGATAACAATTGTTTGTTTTTATATTCAGTATAGTTTGAAAAATCACAGACTTCACATTAACTTGTAAGCATTCTAAAAAGGCACAAAAGCACATGAATTTAGAATTTAAACTTTGAGGACTTCTGCCAAGATGGCCAAATAGGAACAGCTCCAGAGAGCAGTTCCCAGTGAGAGAGATGCAGAGGGCCAGTGATCTCCGCATTTCCAACCAAGGTATCAGGTTCATTTCAATGGGACTGGTTGGACAGTGGGTGTAGCCTGAGGAGGGCGAACCAAGGCAGGGTGCGGTGCTGCCCCACCTGGGAAGTGCAACTGGCTTGAGGATCAGGAACTTTATCCCCTTGGCACTCAGGTTCAGATACCATGCTTCTCCAATAGCCTCTGCAACCCACAGTCCAGGAGAACGACACCAGGCTGAAAAGTGCCACAAGTTACCAACACAGATCTGAGTGACAGCTCCAGCTGGCCCAGTGCCACAAGTTAGTACAGATCTGGGCAGAAGTTTTGACTAGTGCCGAGAGTGCCTGCGAGACAGATCTACCTGCCCCTCCCAGAAAGAGGGAGAGCTGAAAGCAAGGAGACAGGTAATACTGCTTGGCAGGTCCCACCCCCACAAAGAACAGCAAACTGAAGCCCTCTCGCTTGAGAGTTTCACAGCTAGCACATCAGTTCGAGCTCGACCTGGGACACTTGAGCTCAGTGGGGGACGAGTGTCTGCCTTTGTGAAGGCAGGACTAAGCTCACCTGTGTAAACAAATGCCAGAGGAAGTCTACACAGCAGCTGGGCTGAGTCTGAAGCAGCCCAGCAGTGCCTCTGCAGGCAGACAAGGGACAGACTGCCTCCTCAAGCATCTCCCTGACCCCTAAATAACCAAAAAAATGCCTCATACAGGAACCCTTCTGGGATGAAACTACCAGAGGAAAGATCAGGCTACAATCCTTGTTGCTCCACAGCCCCCACGGGTGATTCCTAGGCAAGCAAGGTCTGGAGTGGCCCTCCAGCAGTCCTATAGCAGAGGGGCCTGAGAGTTAGAAGGAAAACTAAAAAACAGAAAAAAGTAGTTTCAACATCAATAGAAAGGACATCCACTCAGAGACCCCATCTGAAATTATGAACTTCAAAGATTAAAGGTAGATAAATCCATGAAGATGGGAAGAAACCAGCACAAAAAAGATGAAATCATCAAAGACCAGAACACCTCTCCTCCTACAAGGGAATCACAACTCCTCACCAGCAAGGGAACAAAACAGGATGGAGAATGAGTTTGATGAATTGACAGAAGCAGGCTTCAAAGGTAGAAAATAAACTTCTCTGAGCTAAAGGAACATGTTCTAACCTAATGCAAAGAAACTGAAAACTGTGAAAAAAGGTTAGACGAAATGCTAACTACAATAACCAGCTTAGAGAAAAACATAAATGAGTTGATGGAGATGAAAAACACAGTACGAGAACTTCATGAAGCATATACAAGTTTTAATAGCCGAATCAATCAAGCAGAAGAAAAGATATCAGAGATTGAAAATCAACTTAATGAAATAAAACGAGAAGTCAAGATTAGAGAAAAAGTGAAATGAAATGAACAAATCCTCACAAGAAATATGGGATCATGTGAAAAGGCCTAATTTACGCTTAATTGGTATACCAGAATGTGACGAGGAGAATGAATCCAAGCTGGAAAACACTCTTCAGGATATTATCCAGGAGAACTTCCCCAGCCTAGCAAGGGAAGCCAATATTCAAGTCCAGAAAATACAGAGAACACCACAAAGATATTCCTCAAGAAGAGCAACCCCAAGGCACATAATCGTTGGATTCACCAGGGTTGAAATGAAGGAAGAAAATGCTAAGGGCAGCCAGGGAGAAAGCTCAGGTAACCCACAAAGGGAAGGCCATCAGACTCACAGTGGATCTCTTGGCAGAAACCCTACAAGCCAGAAGAGAGTGGGGGCCAATATTCAACATCCTTAAAGAAAAGAACTTTCAACCCAGAATTTAATACCCAGCCAAACTAAGCTTCATAAGTGAAGGAGAAATAAAATCCTTTACGGACAAGCAAATGCTGAGAGATTTCATTGCCACCAGACCTGCCTTACAAGAGCTCCTGAAGGAAGCACTAAACATGGAAAGGAGCAACCAATACCAGCCACTCGAAAAACGTACCAAATGGTAAAGACAATGACGCAGTGAAGAAACTGTGTTAACTAACGGGCAAAACAACCAGCCAGTAACAAAATGGCAAGATCAGACTCACACATAACAATATTAATGTTCAATGTAAATGGCCTAAATGCCCCAATCAAAAAGACACAGACTGGCAAACTAGATAAAAAGTCTAGACCCATCCATGTGCTGTATTCAGGAGACCTATTACACATGCAAAGATACACATAGACTGAAAATAAAGGCATGGAAGAAGATTTACCAAGCAAATGGAGAGCAAAAAAAAAGAAGAAGAAGAAGAGTTGCAATCCTAGTTTCTGATAAAATGGACGTTAAACCAACAAAGATCAAAAGAGACAAAGAAGGGCATTGCATAATGGTAAAAGGATCAATGCAACAGGAAGAGCTAATGATCCTAAATATATATGGACCCTATACAGGAGCACCCAGATGCATGAAGCAAGTGCTTAATGACCTACAAAGAGACTTAGACTCCCACACAATAATAGTGGGAGACTTTAACACTCCACTGTCAATATTAGGCAGATCAACAAGACAGAAAATTAACAAGGATAACCAGGACTTGAACTCACAGCTGGACCAAGCAAACCTAATAGACATCTATAGA